>JAHZMV010005124.1:0-12592 GCA_027743765.1 Coecobrya sp. COE2 | reverse complement strand
TGATCCACAGGCGTCTTCGTCAAATTCAAACCAGTCAAACGCCCCTAACAAACCTATGCGCCTGGAGGCAAATCCGGTGGGAATGCCTCTCCTTATCGCTGCGAAAGAAATTGGCAAACCAGCCCACAGTGAGCCTGAAGAAATTTCCTATGCATTCTCAAGAGACAGAGGTCCTCCTGTGGCTGCACATAATGATGAAAAGAATAATTTTGATATGGATGACGACTTTGTTGAGGATGCGGAGGTAATTGACTACGGCGCTGGTGGCAATTCTATGGATAGCATGGATTTTCCAAGGGGAGAAAATCCGGATGATAATAACAATGATGACGACCCTGACTTCTCTCTTGAAGATACCGAGGTTATAGATTATAGCCAGGGCATGCCCTCACATGAAGCTGGAGGAATGGAACAGTTTTCAGGTTGGTTTTTTATAAATTTACAGTACCAGGTTTATTGAACTCATTTATGTTCAATGGCGATATAACTATTTTGTATAATTTCTTATAGGCACTGAACCATATGGCGGATATGCAGAAGAGTTTGACCAGGGTTACCCCCCGTATTATGGTCCAGGTATGCGAGGCAGAGGCCGTGGACATCAGGTACAACCGCCCTGGGGTCGCGGTCATTCCAGGGGACCACCACCAGGACATCCATTTGAAAGGGGTGGTCCTGCTTCGCATTATCCACCAGACTTCCAAGCAGCACCAAGAGGAAGAGGTGGTGGAAGAGGGATGGGTAGAGGTCGTGGACATCCTCCTCCGCAAGAATGGTTCCAACATGACGAGAGAGAACCCCAACCCCTTCGTGCTCCTGCTATTGGTGGTGATAATCCTGAAGTAGTTGAATTGACACCGTCTCCAGAGCCACATGGCCCACCAGGCGTCAAGATTGCTCCTCCAAATCCTGAATTTGAAAGAGGTGAACGCAGACGAAGTAGGTCTAGAGAAAGAGGTCCGAGAGATAGAAGTCGAAGTCGTTCCAGAGAGCGGGTGAGCCGAAGAGGTCGTGACGACACTGAAAGACGGGGAGGAGATGACAGCCCATACGGATCAAGAAGAGAGCGCGATCGTGACAGACGAAGTAGTCCAGATCGTCGAGGAAGCGGAAGATATGACGAACGAGACCAACGGAGAGACAGAGACCGTTTCCGTGATAGAGGACGCCGAGGTCGTAGCAAAAGTAGAAGTCCCGCAGAAGATCGAAACCCAGTAGTTCGAAATCCACTGTAAGTGTCAAATTCATGTCGTTGATTTTACCGGCTTTACATTGTTGATCAAAAAACTGTTGGGATCATCTTAGCATAATTCAACTACAATTGCTATTTAAACGAAAAAATTGTTAACTTGCAGTTAAATGTCAGTTTCATATTCATTATAATGGTTAATTATCGATAATAATTATCAGTTGATAGCTTTACGTAGTGCATTTAATGTGTGATAACAATTTCATACAGTGAAATCTAATTTGATTTGATGCATTTTTCATTTCTCCATTTTTCACACTCCATTTCATTTCACACTAAACTACGGAAATCGACATGCCTGTATTTTATGAAAATCCGTCACAAAATTGAACAATTTGCATATTTACAAAACAATGGTTTTTAATCAGTCATTAGTATGTAAACGGACTTTACTTTGGATTGAAGTGTTTTAGTGTTACAGGTGTAGGCATAAGTTTGTGTTGATAATATTATTCTTGCTTCAGTTTTCCCTCAGCATCCGCTGGAATGCTAGGTGCGCATCCAGCGTCGAATCCACCACCTCCGCGATATCAGACTGTGTTGATTGAAGATATCTTAAATACTCCTGGTCGATCAAAACGGCCTGCAAGACTAGTTATATTTATGCGAGGTTTACCAGGAAGCGGTAAATCTCATATCGTTAAATTAATCAAGGTGATTGATTTTTTTGGTGATTACTAAAAATAGCTTAGTTTGCTTATAGTTATTTTATTCTTAATTGCTAATACTATAGTGCTATCTTGCACAATTTTTTCTTGCTACTTTTGCTTTTTACTTTGATTCGTGACTCATATGTGAAGAATGTCGCTATTGCATTATTCTCTCAGTGCATAATAATTATGATAATCACTAGGAAAGAGAGGTAGAAATGGGAGGCAAGGCCCCACGAATTCTGTCTGAAGAGAGAGAACCTCTCTACAGAGCTCAGCTTGTGCGGCAATTCAAGAAAACATTGGACGAGGGATATTTTTCATTTGTGATTGTGGATTGTGTAAATGAATATTTAAGACAGTTTGAGGAAATGGCAGCTGTCGCGACACAGAAGCGCTTCCAGGTTAGTGTTCAATAAAATTAGTGTAACATTTTATCCTTATACATTCTCAGGTAACGATCTCTAAATTGTCTCTTTCTGTCCATCTAGGTATATGTTGCTGAGATTGAAGAAGGCGTGGATGTTTGCGTCAAGAGGAATATTCACAAGCGAACGAAAGATGAAATTATGAAAATTTATAGAAATTGGGAAAGGACGCCTTCTCATTTTGTTAAACTGGACGCGCGCACGCTCTTGCAGGATGAAGCGATTCAGGAGGTGAATACACAATCCTTAATTTCTGTATTTGATTTGGTTTGGATTACAACCATAATTTGTCTTTTTTTGAAATGCAGGTGGAAATGGAGGATGTATCCGATGTTGAAGCCGATAGTGTGGAAAAGGCTCTAACTCCTGCTGAGCGGGGGAAAATAGGTCCCCAGGTAGTGGATTTAGAAGATATAGAGGTAAGTGTCACTGACACTATGTCAGTGTAAAAAAATTCGTTTATTCGTTAACTCGTTCCGTAGTACTTTAACGGGTATGCTTTGGTAGGATGAAGACTCTGGCGATCATCTTTTGGGAGTTTCAAGCAAATGGGATTCACTGGAACCTTCACAGGAAAAACTAAGTAATATTTTGCTTGAAAGCTTTCGTATGTCGTATGTATATTCTTTGGATTTATTGATGACTATATGCCTATGGTTTTTTACTAGATAAATTGGATGGTTTAATGAGGAGGAAACGGGCAAATAGTGAAGAGGCACAGGTAGAGTCAGCTCCAAGCATTGAGACGTGGCTAAGTGGTAACATGCCCGAAGATTATGTCCGCCGAAGGCCAACTCAACCTGGACAAAAGCGGGTAAGTAAATTCGAAATCACATTTACTGACTTTGTGAAAAGCACAGTGACAATTATGAGTATACGTTTTGGCAGGTGAGATGGGCAGATATTGAAGAAAAACGCGAGCAGGAAAGGATGCGTGAAGTGGGCTTCGTTGTTGGCCAAACAGACTGGAAAAGAATGATGGACCCCACCTTTGGGAGCTCAGCACTCACCCGGACAAAGTTCTTTTAATTATTACTTAATATCCCAAGAGCTATGTGGAATAGCCAGAACTGAGCATAATTAACCTGATTATAGCCAACTATTACGATACAGTTAATTTTATAATTAGTATTTATACAGCCTTAATTACTTGTTATATCCTATAGTACGTATCACTTTCACAAGTTCCATTGTTTTACCTGTTGCATTTTGTTTTTATCCTCGCTTTTCGTGGAAAGTTTAACAATTTAAGTGCAATCTTGTTTTAATTTCAGTTTAATGTAAATGCGGCGTACCATTAAATGACCCTTATTCATAGTGAAAGAAAATGTCCTGTAAGTATAGTATAGATGTACTCAGGATTAAGAAGAAATCCTGATTTTTTGTAAAATGTTTTAAGAGAAAAAATATAATTAAGCACTTGCAGCAGTTATAAAATTGATTTGTTTATTTCATACAAATATTTTAGCAAGATTGTTCAATTGAAAAGTGGCGTTCCGTTCGAAAAGGAGAAATCTGCCGGAAGCAGAGTTATCAATTTATTGTCTCTTGATTTTTTTTCGCTTTTCTTCTTGGTTGAGTTAGGTTAGTAGCCTTGTAAAACAAGTTGTACAGAAGCCCACAATTTTTGTACAAGCTGTCGCAGCTTCCTTTTTTCCACCCAGTGTCAAAAGCTCTTAAAAGTCGTCCTGTCCAGGTCTTTTTGGAAACTCTTGGAATCATTGAAGATCTGTGAAAACGAGTTTTTAGTTTGAGAGAAAAAGTTTAAAAAAAATTAATTTCCATAAAGAAAATTTCACTTAATAACATTTAATATTTCTCTAACCCCATCATTCGGACCATGAACCCTGTTGTGGAGTCCAAACTGTCATATATAGATTTCCCTATTTTGCACGCTAGTAGTTGGCAACAGTGAACAGAAGATGATCGTAATATTTCAATGGGATTACTTTTGAATTTTGTGAACACGGGATTTCTTCCAAGTTTTTGGTTGTCAGTTAAACTTGAGAAAAAGTTGTTGTCTTTAGAGGATGCTGCAGAAGTAAACTTTTCTCGAAGGTGATTATTGTCTAGTTGGGAAGTGTTGTAATTCGTATGATCCATTTCTTTATCGTACAGGTGGTACTCAGAAAATGTATGCGTCTTCGTCTTTGTTTCGTCTTCATGAATGTTTCGCCTCGCTCTATAGTGGTATCCGTCTAGATTCGTGTTCGCACGTCCAGCTAAAACTGCAGCAGTAGTTGTTGCATTTGCAGCGGCTGCCAACATCTCTCGGTTGTTTTTTAACGACTCCTACAGATAGGTTAAATTTTGCTAATGAGTGCATTGGAACTTCTTATGATGGCATTTATTTGTGAAATGTATTAATCTATCGACCTCACCTCGATCAATCGGAGGAAAAACATGAATGAAAGAAGCGCTAATGCAGATAACGCTGCCGTGTTTCCATGATGGTGGTGATGATGACCTGCGTCTCCTCCTCCCCCACTGCCGCCGCCACCACCCCAACCCCAACTGTTTGTTATGCAAATTATTCTTGATACAAACTGCTGAAATGTAAAATGGCTAATTGAAACTTCACACTTACCCTTCTCTCTTGTCCAGCACCTGTTGGTGATGATGTTTTGTATAATGCGGCTTTTGATTATATGCTGGTGGCTTGGCATACCATTTTGGAGAATTTGTCGATTCTTGCGCCTCGGAATATGGATTTGGTAGTGTATATTGATTTTCATACGCCTTGTACGACACTGGAAAATAGATGGCTTTCTGAAGTTGAGGCAAGTTGTGGTACAGTTCTTGAATGTGGCTTGAGTTTCTCATCCTTTCTGATTCTTCAGAGACCGGTGTTCCTATTACTCGCATGGTTCCAAGTGGAGAGCCATTTCCGTCAAAACTGGAAGCAATTTGCATGATGATACGATACACTTTACTTTCAATGTTTTGCTGATGAGCGGCTATCACTGAATGAATGACAGAGTTTAAGTCGTTATATGAAAATGTAACGTGTGACGTGACTCAAAACTAAGCTCAATATGCAACTGGTGTGACGTAAATGTAACATGTTATAGTGGTCACTACGAAAATAGCATGAGTAATGTAGTTTCGCACCCTCCTTTTTCATGGTCCGAAAATTGTTCTAATTACGAGAGTCCCCTTTAGTCCTCAATAAGGTAGCAGGTAGCATTATAATACATAATATGGTTATACATATCTTGAGAAAGGCAGGTGTGTGCGGTGGAAGGCCGAACCGTCATCATTTACCGTGAACTATCTTTTTGTACTGAAATGAATCCACCCACTCCGTCACTCATAAATCCTCTGTCGCAGTGAAACAGTTGAAGATGTGTAATATTTAAAAACAATAAGTGCATAACTAGATGGCATTCTGGTTTTCGTTAGTGCTAATCTAGCACAAATTTGTGGTCTATAAAATTACAAAAATTTATTATCCGAAGCGTTTTCAAAAGATTCATAATTGTATTCTGCTGCGTGGCAGAAAAAGGGATGATTATTTTACGACTTTCTTCCTTTTACGCAAATGCAATGTAATCATAAAATTCAATATTAGCAAGTCATGAAAAAGCTTTTTACCTGCATACCTATTAACCAAATTCATCCATAAATGCAACTGTCTCATAATTACTCATGCTACACACTCTAATAAAGAATTTATAATTTTTTTTAATTATTGGGTTTTACGGTATAAAACTAATAAAACTATTTTTTGTTGGTTTTCAGATCCTGTACCGTTGTATTCAATAACACGCCATCCAGCTCTGGAAGGAAGGTTATTTATAACGAAAATGAAGATGAAGCAGCAAAAGTTCACAGAGTTTTTATGTGATACACGAAGACATCTACCTCTATCCCACGAACGACTATTCGAACGACGGGTATTTAACGTATAGCTTCCTGTGATAGAGTAAAAATGAGTGCACCTTCTCGTTTGTGCCTTTTCCTGTTTCAACGAAACAATAAATCAATGAAAATTACCGGTGCTTTATGTAACTTTTGTTATGCCATTTTAATTAGTATTAGAGGAATTAGTTGACTTTTTAGGACTATAATTTTATAAAACGCTATCATAATAGATGGAGTGGAAAGAATAATTTTCCCTAATTTGATATTATACTTATTGTATTGATCTCATTGAATAATTGTATGTTTTGACGAATTAAGAAGAAAACAAACCAATGTCTCATATTAATGATTAGTACCACAGCTTGTGTTTTACTCGTAACGACCATATAGTTTTCATACTTGATGTTTTTATTACCTATCTGCCTATAACTATTTTATTTATTTCCTGTATAACCAAAATGTATTTTTTTGTAGTAATCTTTGTCGATTTTCCACGAATCTCTGTGTTGTGCTAGTCTGCTTGCAAACTTTGTGGGTAACCATAAAATATGTAACTTATGTACCTATAACTCATAAAAATGGAATTATGTTGTCCCTTCCCACAATCTTTCAATAATGTTAATATATATCGCATGAACCCATTTTCGGATTGAAACCGAATTTTATATCGAAATGGGAATCGATTCAATTAAGCATGCTTAGATGTATGTATGATAAATTATGTTTAAATAATTCAAAGTATATTAAACTTTAAAAGAGGTAATGTCAAAAGATTATTTATTTAATATTGTACTGAGGCTTTAACAACGTATATTTATATATCTATCGATCGTGCAATACTTCAATAAAACAGTAATAACAGTGTGCTATATTGAGAATTAATTGTTATATATAACAATACACAATTAATTATAGTAGGACTGAAGTACAAAATTAAATTCGCATAATAAAATCGATAAAACATATTTAGCTTTAATGTATGTATAATGTGTACTAGTGAAAGCGCTTACCAATAAGCACACATTTCAGTCATGTGCAATCCGAACAGATTATTATGTAGGTGTTCCAATAACAATTTTTAATTGACACAGACTCCACATATTTCACTTAGCGCTTAGAATGATTATGATAAAAAAACGCTTACTATACAAAAAAACAACAATCTACTCTCCCTGAAATGACTTAAAAGGTAATAAATAGGTAACAATAAACAGTTCATAGCGTGTTGTGTGTTTCATTATAAAAATAAATAATGGAAGCTGCTTCCTTATTTGTTCTCTGACCATTTAAAAAAATAAAAGCAATAATTTAATAATAAAAAACGGTTTCTCATTTGGTTAAAGATTTGCGAAATAAGTTTTTTTTGCGTGCAGTGTGTTTCTTGCAAAAAAGATTTAAAATTCAAGTTTATAATTTGCAGCAACAAAAATTTGCACCCGACAAGATCGTTGTTTTACGCATGTCATTTATGATGCATTCATTCTAATTGCTTTATGTTGCAGATTTTAACTAATCAAAAAATCATAAATAATATTAATTTTCTTGTGCCCGTCTAGTCGACTGATAACAACGAAGGCGCACAAGTTTCTTCTTCCTACGAGAAAATATATAATGTTTGTGGTGATAATGATGAGAACTATCAGTGGGTTTCGTTACAGACATATAACGACTTGCAGTTTTCTTGAGATCTTCCTTTACGAGCAGCCTCTAGGAACAACTTGGTCTTGTCTCCTCCCTTACTGGTCTGAGTGTAGTACATCAGATTTGCTGTTGCCATACTGTGAAAACAAGCAGAAAAGGGAAACGTTACTTTTTACTGTCATAAAAATGGATTTTAATTGCTGATTATTTTGAAAGGCATCCCTTTTGTAACAACACATTTATTGACAAGCATGCTATCTTTGAAAGGATATGGGGGATTTGTAGATACTTTTTGGTTGAGAGTTTTTAGCAGGTGCACGCAACGTGAGACGTCATACGTAACAAAACGGTTATATATGATGCGTGCGGTTGGTTATAACAAATCTAACGGTTGCAAAAGATTATTTGTACAAGTATTATGCATTATTGAATTTCTCTCAAATCCCTTTATCCTTATAGTCCTGTCATTATTATATGACTCCCCGGCATACCATCATCATCAACTTTTACACGTGTGTAAAAAATTACATGAAAATTGTAAGTGAAGATGCACACTTTTTAATCAGCAATCAGATAAGTTGAGAAATGGTAATGATTAATGGCTTGTTATTTCTTACGCGGTGAAATGGCAAATTCCATGTGCATTGGGAAGACCAACATCTTTGACACATTCGCGAGCTGCCTCACACATCATTTGTTGACGACAAATGTCTTCAGTTGTATTAAATGTTTTCACGTATGCCTATAATATAAAAAAGCGTACATAGACATGATGAAAAATTACTGTTTCTTGTACTTTTAACGAGACATGATCAATTAATACGGAAGGCAGATAAAATATATTTTTCATGATGTCATGTCCTGAAAAAGTTTCTCTTTACATGCATTATTGTATTACGACGAGGAGACAAGTGATTGTGTATGCAATTAATAGGAAAGCATGTAAAAGTGATTTACTAATCTGATACCTTTCCCATATCAATAGCGGCTAATGTGACATCAGTGATTCTATCCTTTTGTCCCAGCGATCTTGCTCTCATGGATCTTTGGTTGACTGAAGCTTGAAGAGCTTTCATGAGAGTCAGGACGAAGTTAACAAGCTGTAAGAAAAGTAGCGACAAAGACATATTATATGCAAATAATTCATCATTCAATTGGTTGTACATAACATAGTGAATCCTAACGGTAATTTTACGCTTCAGTAGATGTTTAAGTATGTACCTCTTTTGTTTGATTAGTGCTGTCACCAGCGTTTGGATCTTCGGTTCCTGTCACTACTGCGATAAGAGTACGAAGAACCCCCTGAAATAATTTATTATGCATTATTTTTAAAAACTGTTCACGCCCATATATACCCGTCAAGGCGTAGGCTGTCCGTTGGCCCACTTTGTAAATATACCGTTACTTGCATGCATGCATATTCGTTAATTAATAGTTATGCATGTCATGTCCTCTTCAATTTATTACTAAGACTTTTATCGGTTAATAAAAGACAAGCTGAATTACTGCATGAAATTTATTACCTTCATTGGATTAGGGTCAGTATCTTCTCTGTCAATACCGTCAGGGCTGTTTCCATTTCCGCCACTGATTGCAGCCAGCATGAGTTTCAAACCATAGCCGATGAGTTGTCCCCATGTAAAGTAATTCTACACAAGTTTATTAGGCAATCGTTAGAATTTATATATTTAGGTTTATAGGTCCAGTAGATTATTTAAGTATGCCAAAAAAATAATAAAAATGCATACAGTGGAAGATGGTCCATCCTTCTTTTCTGCAGCGGACAATTCATTTCCAGCGAAATCATTAGGTTCTCCAGGTCCAGCAAGCATCATCTTAAGAATACGAATCATTGGTTGAGCCATAGTCCAAATAATGTTCATTTCATCTCCTGGTCCAAGGGGACCCTGAGGTCTTCCAAAGTGAGGCTCCATATCCATCCCTGAAGACTGAGCTGGCGTTGGCTCTGCAGCAAGTTTCTAAAAATGAATGAATGGGAAAGGTAAAAAAAACTCATGTTAGCTTTTTTTGGGGGTTAAGTGAAATTAAGTTTTTATGGTCATGGTTCATTAAAAATTAGTCATGAAAATCATTAAACTGTGTGAAATTTTCATTAGCTACTCATGCAAACCTACCCCTGCCTTTTCAGACTGAGGCTCTGTTGATGGTGAAGCTGTTTTGCTATAATGAACCTTTTTGGGGTTGTTGTGTTTTACTGCAAACTTTCTTCCTTGGCCATGATGAGAAGATTGTGGTTGGCGGGGCTGTTAGTGCCGGCAGTACTGAAGACAGGCATACAATTGTGACCAAAATGTATGCCTTAATCTGCTTCTCTTGCTGTCCCATTTTCAATCTGCAAGACAAAAAAAAGATATAATATGAAAATGGATTATCATCATGACACGACTTATTCATGCAACTATTTTATGCAAGAAGGTATACATACTAACTAACGCGCTTACTATAAGTAAGTCGTTTTTTGTGGACATAAGAAGAGGAAACGCCAAATTGAACGGACACGACATGAAACGCCATTTTAGCTTTTCATTTCGATGAAAACTTAACAAAGTAAGTGTTTTTGTATGCACGTTGGTTTTGGTTGGTCGCTCAAATAAATTAAATGCCATTACTCTGACAGTGAGTAGATGGTGACCATGAAATAACGACTTTTTCACTTTTTCCATTCAAAAATATTTCTTGAGATTTTCAAAAATCATTATCATTATTATTAAGTATACGATTTAGGAATCAAAAAGTTAGAATAGGTAGATGAAACAGTGGCAGATGTACACCTACGCCTATTGTTTTTGACACAAAGGAAATTTTCAGCACGTGTAAATCCATAAAATGCACCCTTTACGTTTTGTGCGTCATTAGCCAAACTGCATGTTAATTACCCATTTTATTAGCTAGCAGATGAGATATCAAATTGGAAATTTAATGTGTTTTTAGGATTTTATGACAGATGGAGATTTTGAAGGCAGACGATTTTTACAAATATGACTCATAGTGACGACTGAAGATGACGTTCAAAATCATGCCCTAATTCTTCTTTTTTGTTATCCATCCATCGAATTCATGAAAGACTTGAAAGATTCTTCACGTAGTCAAAAATTTTCTATAATAAATTAGGTAAACAGCAGTATGCAAAGTATTTTTGTTGCACGTTCCGCCACATCCCCTAGAATGCGGTGACTTACTTTTCCTTCTCGCTAAAATACCTTGATTGTCATCATCATCACCGCACCGCTGTAACATCTTTATTTTCTCACAGTATAAAATATGCAGTCTATCTGGTTAAAAGGAAAAGTATTTTTTGTTCATTAAAAATACTCTTTCGATTTTTTTTTCTTTCTACTTAACTTCAACAATTTGTCTATCTATAAAAGCCAAAAAATCAAAGAAAGCATTTTTCCATATTTAAAAGGGATTTCTTTCAAGGTATTTATTTCTTATTCATCTTTTTGTGAATTTGTTTAAAACGCATGCTGTTTCAGATGAATGAGGAGGATCATGATAGTGGAAAATGCCACCACACGCGTTGCATTCCTAAATACCACACAGTAGTGCAATGTTGATGATATGTTCTTAGAAAATCACATATTATTAGTTATATCTACTTTTACCTTATAACTAGAAACAAAAAAATAATCATTTCCTATCCTTCTCGATTTGCAATTATAATTTGCTCTCTTTCAAAAACTACCTATATACTATATAGGCATTTAATGCAATTAAATAAAAATCAGAGCATGTCTACATAAAGGATGTTTACCGAACTGTGATGAAGATTGCATTTGAAAAAAATGTGTGCAAACTTTTTTTTTCTTCAAAAGCACAGGTAGGGAAACTGCGTACATCTTTTCGTCCTTTACATTCTCATGTACTGTTTATGTGAGTTTTTTTTTGTTGGTTTGTCTACCAGCAGCTACAAACCTTCCATTACACATTGTTATTGTGCCTTTTGGTGTTTTTTTCTGCATTCTGTGCCATGAAGCCTAAAGGCCATTTTTCCATTTTCCTGACCTGCGTACAGTGAAGCGATGCATTTTCTTTTTTACGTGTGATTTATTGTTGTAAAAGTAAGCATTCGTCTCGTATGTTCACTGTTTGTTATTTAGAGAGGCGCTGTTTTATTGTTCATGAATTTTCGATTCGTGAAATGCCTTCAATTTCACATTTTCCATTCTAATTTTTCTTTTCTTCGAAGAAGAATCAAGGAAAGCCATGCTGAGACGGTTGAAACTGATATGCTGATTTGTTCCTTTCAGGTAAATGTCTTGGTTGCGTTTCTGCACTGGTTATTTTACGCATCTTATATACTCTTCTGGTCTGAAGGTCATACCACAGCATATTTAATGAACTATCATCATCGTAAACATTTTCACCTGTCTATTCCTACAAATTTGAAATGTCAGTTAAGTGTGTAATATAGAGATGTAAACTTTTTCTTTGCAGCAGCATATATCACACACTTCCTTTAAACTGTAATCATTAATATTTTGTACAAAATATATGGATACTTTGTACTTTCATCTTTCAGATAAACGCTGTATCTCTGTATCATGGCATATTCATTAAATAATTTTCTAAGGGTAAATTGAAAATTGATTTTTATCTTGATCTCATACTATGGAGATTTAAGCATCATGTGTTCATATTTATTCATGATGATGCATGCACGTTGATAGTTTTACTGATAAAGAGGAAAAACTTTCCTTGCACATTTTTCTCACGATTTTCCCAATATTTCCATAAGA
>JAHZMV010005123.1:0-11602 GCA_027743765.1 Coecobrya sp. COE2 | reverse complement strand
ACTAACACTCGCTTTAAAAATGTGCATTTACACATTTAAATGCATGATTTATAAGCAAAATAAAAATACAATAATGGCACACGGAGTGAAATAGATTAATTAGTCATTCAAGGAACTCATTAAAAATAGTTTAAAAATACATTAAATGCATCAGTTCATTTCAACTTTGGGTTCTTCAAGCTGGTCAACTATTGTTTCCCAAAAGTTTACTCGTTCCGTGAATGGTTCATCTATCATGGCAGGAGACATCCCAATTTCTAGGTATTTTAAAGGTTTATTGGCTTCAACTGGTGTCCAACGAACATTTCCAAACATTAATGGATCTCTGTTAAATTCATTGATTGTAATTATGCTGTTCAATTCAAATAATATGCTTTTAATGGAAGATGACCATTACCGTGAACGAGCAAATGATACCCACAGAGCAATTAAGGCTTTCGACAAGGGTATATCTCTTTCTGGCAATTTGGAATAGAATGAAGGTGTCCAAGGATGATTGAATAAAAGTGGTAGCTCACTTCCATGACAGGCGCCTTTTGGAATCAATTTTAGATATTGAAACTCTTGATTCTTATTTAGCATGCATTTACGTAATTTACATTTACGCTTACCTTTACCGAGAACCGGAATACCAAGTATAAAATCTTGAAAAACTCTCCAACTGTGATTTATAATGAGACTGAGTATGGGATGCAAATACTTTGTTTCCCGATCTGCGATAAAATGTTCCATACTGTGGAAACTGGTGTAGTTGAAGTAATACAAATACAATGGGGCATGTCGAGAATACAATTTCGCTGATCTAGATAACGGTTGATAGAAGTGCCTGTCTCCAAAAAGTGCTGTAAAGTTTTTGAGAAAGTCCTCCCGCGTGCCGTTATCGTATAGCTTATCAAAGTAATAGGTTTGGATTTCATGAGTGATTCTGTCATTTTTCTCGTACTGCAAGGTGACTGGAAGGCTCAGTTCAAACTGAGTCATCAGTGCAAACTTTGTTGCGTTTGCAGCTAAAGCTATTGATAAGTAGTGTGAAAATTCATTAATAATGGGGTTCCTATTCATGTAACGAATTTTAATTTATTTTGCTTTACCACTGCTCTGAAGTAAGCCTTCATCCGCATTTATGCCCATGATCAAAGGAACTTTCATGAAATCACCACGTTCCAGAGTTTTTTGGGGATCTTCGATAAGAAATGCGAGACTGTCATTAACCCCTTCAATAGTTGGGGTAAAAATCATTGGTCTTGTTCTGAAGTAATCCTACGGTTAATAAATGCACACCTAAACTATCTCTGACTTATTATAATAAAATAAGCTTAAATGGTTTAAAAAGCCAAGGAACCTACATTGCCTTCCATATGACCATAAACCAGAGTCCTCGCATCCACCTTTTTTAAACAAGCGACCATTTCGGCGACGTCGTTTGTTGGGCAATCAAATTTTGACGCAAATCGAACAGCTTGTGCTTTTGCTTGTTTAAAAATGCCCCAAGAATAGGTGAGAGGGGCTCCACTTTGTATAATCGCATTTTTGAATAGACCTTTAAATATAATGAGGGCGACTTCAGCATACATAAATGCAACTTGTAATTTAACGAAGGGCTGAGGAATACGGTTTCTCACCTCGAGACATGGGTGACAAGATATGGAGTCCGACAGACAAACCACCGGCAGACTCGCCAAAGATGGTGACCTGGTTAGGATCCCTCGTTAAAATGTCGTAACGGTCACGAAAATGACTGGCTCATTCATGAAATACCTATACATTTATAGAATGTATAAGTAACACATTTGATAATAAAATAAATGCTTAACCAAATGTATTAAAATTAAACCAACAAATGTTTTCTAACTTTTCGCCATGATCTTCCGGACTGCCAAAATGGAACATGCCTCGAAAAATTGTATAAATGTTAATATTTCTCCCTCAGATTTAAAAAACGGATAATATACTAATAGAGCATATCAAACCCTATTCTTCAAGCAGTTGACATTCATACTTGCACTAATTGTAAGTATTATACCAACAAGAATTAGTAACCAGTTGACCATACTGGATCAATTTCTTGGAAAAATTGACCAAGCGGACCTACAAATCTATATAGAATAACCCGGTTTTGATGCGCTCTATCAAGTCACATATTCCGTTTTTTTTAAATCTGAGGGACAAAAACCTCCGTGGAAAAACACAATAACTGGCAGCGGCTTTGTTGATTCAACATTTTGTTTAACAAATACCTGCAAATTTTTTCATATAATATTATTTCTATTAGCCCCAATCGTGTTGAACTTTGATTAGAGTGATTATTGATTGATTGAGTCATTGATTACATTAAGGAAATTGCAGTCTTCCGAACCGAACATGACACCTCCGACAAAGAGAATTTCTAACGATAAGCATTGAGATCTGTAGTAACCTAAATACAATTTATCATTATATTGTTTGTTACATATTCAAAATCTTATTTTCTAAATTATCATGATTCGTGAATTTCTTAACATACCTGCGTCTCGAATTCCAGTCCAGTTTTCTACTGGCTCTGGTGGCTAACATTGAAAATAAACATTTAGATTCATGTTAAACGTTCCCAGCTACTCACCAGATAAATCTAACAACAAATTGTGGTCAAAATCACTTACTTCAAACCGCCGACTAGATGCGTAAGGCACGCCTAAAAATGATGCATACATGTCGTAATTTCTCGAAAACGAGTAAATTCCCCTAAGCTTGCCATTATTTGTTGTAACAATAGGCCTGTCTGCCCCTTTGAGATGGCTGATGTACACATACGCCACAAACAGAATGGAAATTCCAGTAAAATATTCTGTTCTAACGATTTTCGAAAGTTTTGAAAAATTCCCTTGTGTATTTAGCTGCATGATAGATAAACGGAAAAGCGGAGCTGGTTGAGTTGTTATAACTTGCTTTCGCACACAATACACCAGAACGAAATCATTACAAGTTCTGCACCACACACGTTGCGTAGTCTTGCATGCAACTCACTGACAGCAACCTTAATGTACTTTAGTTTGGGTGATGGAACATCATTTTGGTCAAACAGAACTCGTCTTTTGTTTTACTGTATCCTCACGCAAGAGTAACAGCGTTGATAATCTAACAATATATGAATGTTTTAGTAGCGTCTATAAAAAGCACACTAATGAAGTGGACACATTGTACCTCCAATATTGAATAGTAGCAACCAACACGCGTGCCAAATGTATATTCCCATTTCCCTGTATGTAATTAAAACTTCATTCCCAAATTAATGCACTTGTTCCTTTACAGTAACCTGAATGAAGCGGTAGAGATTCTTTGTCATTAAGGAGCAAGTATAGTAACTAGAATTGGTGTACTATAATTGATATTTTTTATGGAAACACAAGAGGCAAAAAATCAAAAGGGAGGTAGTCGTGTAACAGAAAAGGAAAGGTAAAAAATAATGGTTACATGAGGAGATCGCATGACAAAAACTAAACCCTTGTGTACATGCATCTGTACATAAAGGACAACTACAATCACAAATTACAATTAAAGCATAAAGAAAAGCGTTAGTGGAAAAAAGACGTTAGCACGACCCTTTTAGTATGACTCTTACGTATCATGTGTTACGTGTAAAATAATACTTAAAACCATTCTTTATAAATAAAAGCATGTAATTTTGTATCATTGAACAAATGCAATAATATAAAAAATCATTTACTCTTCTTACCTATGTATGTTCTTTGGCAGTTTGGCAGGAATGATATTTATCGTGTAGGTTTCATCGGTATAGGATCCAATAGCATCTTTGTACAAGAATCATTTTTGTTAAATTGGAAGGTGGAAAATTTGTTACACTGTTATTCAGTACTATTAGCTGAATGCAAAATTTAAACTAATATTTTTGAATGTAGCATTTTTGCCAGTTTTTTTTCTGTCTGTCTGTCTGTCAGTGAATGAGTACTCTTTTTTAAAACGATATGCTTCACTTGATTCCGTTGAATTTTGATTGTAGCACCTTCATCTTTGTTGAGTTTAGGAGAAACCGGTCATAATATACTTGTCACTGTGACTGCAATCTCGGCGAATTTTTTTGGGATTTTTCTGCCAAGCCCAAGATCTTTTTTTAAATTTCAGCTCTATGTGTTCAACATAATACAAAATAATGATTACTTTCAGTTTCAGCTACATTTTTATAGTCGCTTTTAATTTTAATGGGAGTAAAGTGGATTATGGTTCGTATAAGGGAGATTATGTTGATGCACGAACACAGAAATGTTAATACAAAATAATGATTACTTTCAGTTTCAGCTACATTTTTATAGTCGCTTTTAATTTTAATGGGAGTAAAGTGGATTATGGTTCGTATAAGGGAGATTATGTTGATGCATGAACACAGAAATGGTTGCATACGAAATCTCACGACGTGGCATAAACTTATTTAGTTATGATTATCACATCATTTTTAACCCTTTGTGCGTGATCCAAAATTTTCAGATTATTAAAAGCATGGGGAAAATAATTTTTCTACAAGTTCATTTATCTGTGAAAGGGTTTATGATAAGCCTATGTTGACTTGTGATGGCAAAACATTACATGACAACCTATAACTGTGGGTAGCTATAATGTCATAGTTCGCAGGTATTATGGTACGTAATCACTTATAAACACAAGAAATGTGAAAACTGGTGGAATTTTTGCTAACAGCAATTTTAATAATATTAACGAGCGAAACTATTAATGGAACAGACAGAACAAAATATTATAACACAATATTTGTATTTTAAACAACTAAATAAACGGTTTTAGCACATTATGCTTTCCATAACACAAACACTAACTAGAAATTAACAAGAGTACATACTGATAAGATGCACATGATAATGCATAGAAAAAAAGTACATTTTGTCTAAATTTCATTGTGTACATTATCATTCATCATTAAAATTAGAGGAACAAAACTTACAAGTTAAAAGTAGATTTTACTAAAAATTTCTTCATTACTCCCACATTTAAAAATTCTGTGTTTTATGGAACACGCCAAAACATGGAAAAGTGCACAGTCCTACGTTACATTCACCGCAACCAAACAAAGACCTGACATTGTCACCTTTCCGTCGTACCGAACAAACCTTACATCTTCGCGGGGAGCTGAATTTTACTGGATAGTGTGGGGCATTAATCCTCTCGCACAGAACTGGTGGCTTCACATTCACGTTCACACCGCCAGTCGACTCCAAAATCTGTTTGACTAAACTGATTCGAAAATCGAGGAAAGGTGTTCGTCCGTGATGGCTCTTCATTATCACAAAAGCATTGTAGATGCTCAAATCAATCAAACGGAAGAACAGCTTCATATACCTATATAACAAGAGTACGAAAGAATTAGTTATTGCTTTATTAATAAAAATGACCATTTAGAAAAATGCAAGAATTAAATTACCATTTCAACGTTTTTCTTGCCGTATCGTACTCGGATATAGCCATGTCCGCTAAATCAATACCGCGCGCGTTGTGATTATATTCGTGAACACTTCTTGGTTTGGTCTGTTCAACACCACTCCTTGAAACAGTCGCTAGCATTTCATGACTGATTCCGGTGGATATTGTCCGCACAATCCTCTTATCTTTCCAATACTCAACAAGAATGGCTTTCCCATTCCGCTCGCACACCAGTGCACAACAGCCTCCTTTTGCTAGCTTAGGAACCGGTGGCGAATTCTTTCTCCGAGCACGAAGAGTTCCACAAATATATGTTCTCCGTTGCAACAGTTTCTCCGCCAGTTTTGGGGACGTAAAATAATTGTCACAATATATAGTGTGATTTTTCTCCAGATACTGCTCACATAGCTCGAGAACTATTGCGCCTCCATATCCATATTCTTTCGTTGAATGTTTGAATTGTGTATCATCAGATTTTCCTGTGTAAATGATTGATTTAGTTACAAATCCAGTATTTTTGTCAACGAGGGAAAATGTCTTAATCCCGAATCTGTTCCGTTTCGACGGAATGTATTGGCGAAAGCTGAGCCGGCCACGAAATTTTGTTAAGCTTTCGTCAATTGCAAGTGCTTCACCAGGATCAATCAATGACTCCATCTGATTCGTGACAGTAGTCCATAATCCTCGTATTTTGCGTAGTTTATCACTGACCAATGCATCGTCGCTGTCGCAAAAATGCAAATACTTTTGAATTTGTAGGAATCTGTCTATAGACATAATTTGAGGGACGATGACGGAGTGGAAAAACGGATCTTTGCTCCAATAGTGTGTGTATTCCGGTTTCTTGTTGATTCCCATAATGATACGAATAGCGAGATAACGGAGTATGTCATTATCTGTTATCTTCTTGAAATATCGCTTCCGTTTTGGTAGATCATCTGGATCATTAGGGCCAATATCCTCCTCGGCATAAACGTTTGACTCTGCTGCAATTTTGGTAATCACATCGGGTGGGAAACAGAGCTTCCAAAAATCCAGCTGCGTCATCAGTTCATCAAACTCAAATGTCCAGCCACTTTGGACTACAAATTCCTCCTTTTCAATATTCGCGTCCTTTCCATCTATCCAGTTCCAGACGTCGTCAGCTTCCGGAGTTGGAATAGATGGTAACGAAGGATCTCCTACATCGATTGGCTCAGAGTCTTGTTCCATCTGAGAATTTCGCAGGTGTGGAGGGGATGGATGCGTAAATACTGGACTCTGGGCTGTGGAAATGAGAAGGATGTTGTTTATAATCCTAGTCAACGGTCACAATCATAAAGATAACGTATTTATGTTTACCAATTTGCATCGGTTCCTCATCAGATGTATCTATTCCCGCATCATTGAAATCCAATCCAAGAGGGATCGGTGTCGCAATCCCAACGGGGTCATCTGAGAACTGAAACGGTATCTCATCGATGGACACATTTGGAATTCCTGCGGAGCTGGATGATGCCGAGACTGTGCCGTCCACATTTGAACGATGTGTTGAGCGCCAGATATATATCTGACTACCTTCTGAGTTCCCCCAATTATTCACAACTGTGCCTGCGCATCAAAATAATAATCATGAAATCATTTACATTCACTCTCAGTTATGCTTTGTAATTGTATCAGTGTAATGTGTTTATTTTCACCATTTATAATTCTGTTCTCTGCTGGGCCTGGAGAGAGATCTGATGAGAATAGTTCTTCTGAATACACATTGGTACTGGTGGCGAAAGTTCCTCCACAAAACTGCCTGTACGATCCTCCATCACTCTCCCCCAGCACACTGACGCCATCATCTCCAAAACCGGCAGCACTATAAAACGACGTATCGCTTGAGATCCTTGGTTGTGAACTGTCGTGGTTCCACTCGTCATCGTCAGAATCATATGCCACTAATCGTGGGCGTTTATTTCGCGATTGTGACATTTTTGGAGGTTATTGGAGTGAAAGTTAACTAAATGCTTAGGCTTCTCATTAAAGTACAATATAATTGCCAGATTCACACGGACAGCTGCGGAAGTGTCCTTGCAATAAATATGCCATTCACAGTTTCGAAGAAAATCGTAACCGAACATTTCAGTTGCCATCACAAACCAACGCAACAAGCTTTACCGTACATTGAGTATGCCATTCACAGTTATCATAAAAGCTTTGGTGAACAATGAGATGTTCATTCACAGTAAGGTTTTGTGTTTTTGCTGTACATTTAAATGTTCATTAACATGGTTATCCAGGAAACTACTGAACAATAAATTGGCTTTTCACGTAGAATGGGTTAAAATTCGAAAAATAAAGGAACAATATAAGGTACCAACAAAGCACATGGTCGTGTGAAAGGGACCCAACAACTATCTTTCGTCCATATACATAATATTTTAAGCCGAGCAACTTCAAGTTACAAACGACACGGTTACATCGATGATTATGATGAGATGACGTATGACAATTGTGAACAAAACTGCAAATAACCAAGCTGTAAGTTGAGCCAGCGGGCAAAAAGTAGTATGCTTGTGTAATCTTAATCTTTGAATATAGTACATAAAAAATCTATACAAAAATATAACTAGTGATTCATCGTAGCACACTTTCAATAATACAACATAATACGTATACCTAACTAATATTATAAATATTTCCTTTATCAAAATGCTTTTGCTATGTTGGAGAGCGTGCACGCAAAATAATTTTTAACTGTCATATTTCTGCTTAGAATAACATGCTGCTGAAGCAATTAATTTGTGTGGTGAGCGTTCATGTTTATGATAGTACAACATATATTCAAAAATATACATACATATTTATACATACATGTATATAATATATACGGTATATATGATGTTAATGGTTTTTAACAGAAGTTAAACCGGTTTTCCTATACAATTACATATTATTGTCAAAAAAGTGAATTTAGTTTACAATTTTCTTTGTGTGGTATGGAAAGATGAGATAACGCATCAAAACAATAGAACTAGTATAAGAAAATCAAGGCGACTTTATAGAAGTATGACGATAAGTGGACAAGGAATGAAATAGTGAATTGTTGTGGTAAATAAGCTGAGCTTCGTGACACAAAGAGTTGGTCTTCCTTGCACTTTTTATGAACGTCACGTGAGATCATAAAGGATATATGGGTTCAGAACCAACAGAATTGCTAAAATAAAATTGGTTTGTAAAAGTATGTTTCATATTTGTAACTGCAGGAAAAATGGCAAAATTTGAAATTGTTTTTGTGGGCACACAGCATAAGCTTTTTTACAATACAATATCGCATGCGTCGCTGCTTCTGTCTGCATACAACAATAGAGAATTGACAAGTATATCCGCCTAATTAAATGCAATGTACATTAGGTACTTTGTTTTATAAATGGTATCATTATTTTTATTACATTGCTGTATTCAATCACAAGGATTTGAATTTGTAAGAATTGAAATAGGAAAGACCTTAAAATCAAAACACGAATTAAGATATTATTCATGCTGGTGCGCCTTTTGTTTCAGTGTTAATGGTTTTGGAATAAAGGCATTCATTGGAAAATTGACATAATGGTTGACTGAAAATCGTGTTGTAACGACGATTTTACAATAATATATGTCTTGAAAGAGTGACTTTTGGGCTGTAAACAGTGTAAACCATACTACAATTTTCTTGATTGTAGACTGTTTTTGCCTTGCGGAAAAGAGTCACCCTTTGCCATCAGAGTCGACTGTTTATTGAGGCACGCCTGTTCACTGTATTGACGCAAAAACGCAATGTAATAGTAGATACAGTTTGAACAAATATTTTTTTTGGAATTACTTGTCCCATCCGTCTGTCTGTCAGTAATAGGTCAGGGTTGACCTTCTATTGTCTATGGGAAATATTGTCGGATTTTTGGACTTGGCAATATTTAATTCTATTGCGAGTTAGTCCTCTCCAGCAGGATTGTATTTTAGGGACATGACAGTGTAATGATGAAATGATGCTTTCGACTTTGGCTTGTATTCCGCCTCTTTAGGTGTATTAATGTTCGGTATCTTTGAAGTTAGCTCCTACTACCAATAAAAAATCACAGCAAGGCCTTCCAGTTTTTTATCCATTTTGTCATTACAATGATTCCCATTGCAAAAATCCCCAAATTTGTATGTGTGTTTATTGGTGTAATGCGTACAAGCTACGTGAACCATAATTAAAATTATAAATGTTCATCCTAGAACGCATTTCGTTTCAAAGTGTATATATACCTATGGGGCAATTTGGTGTGTTCCATGAAAGATTCTGCTGACGAGACCCAAATACTGGTATTCAATTTGCGTAAATTACACTGGAATGCTGCAATTAACACACAAACTGAAAACCGTTATGATGAAGTTAAACTTTAATCACAGTCTCTTGATAATAGTATACATATATGGTTATTTGATCGCAAGGCTATGGCGTAACAATTCTTTTAAAAATAAATTAATATATACTCAAATAACAGTGATCACATAGTTAAGTAGTTTGTTTGCTTTCAAAAATATCACAACAATCCCAGTCTATCCCAAAATTCTATACGATTGGTGAATGGCTCATTAATAATTTTTGGNTCTTGATAATAGTATACATATATATGGTTATTTGATCGCAAGGTTATGGCGTAACAATTCTTTTAAAAATAAATTAATATATACTCAAATAACAGTGATCACATAGTTAAGTAGTTTGTTTGCTTTCAAAAATATCACAGCAATCCCAGTCTATCCCAAAATTCTATACGATTAGTGAATGGCTCATTAATAATTTTTGGAATCACATTTATATTTAGATATAACAACGGTTCAGATGGCTTTGCTTTTAAAATTGGCCACTCGAGATTATCAAAGGCCAGTGGTTCCCTGTTAAATAAAATTTCATCTTATCAATCTGTTATTGACGGTTCTATAATAAATGCACATAATAATTTTTGACTTTCATACTTGTTCTTTGCAAAATCCGCCCACAACTTCACCATTTTCCTTGATAGCTCATAGTCTGGATGGCTCTCTGAAATGTAGGAACTCAATGGCCAATTAAATAGGAGTTGTAACTCATCCCCTAAATTACGTACAATGAACAAAGTTAAATGTATTTTAAAAGTTTTTAACACCTCTGCACATTCTAACATTTAAAAACTCTTAACATTACAGCATCTTTACCGTGACATATTCCCAAGTGTGGGAGCTCTTGTCGGAAGATTTTCCTGTAACTCCAACGCTTCGCAACTTCCAAAATTACGCTTACAATGACTGGCAATCTTTCGTTTTGCGTTGCTGCCAATATGTCCGCAAGACTAAATTCTCCCGAGTATGAGTACAAGTACATTCTTATAGGGGCATGTTTCATAAAATGTTTTGCAAAATGATGACCCGGAACAAAAAATTGACGATCACTGTATATATTGGTGTAACCCGAAATATAGTCAATCGAAGCAATATCTTTAATATCGGGAAAATAGTACTGCCGTATTTTTTCAGAGATATTTCGTTGCTCAATGTCATAGCCAAATACGCGTGAAGCGAATAAATTCCATTCATCATTGGCTTGCCGTAACTTTGTCTTATTTGCAGTTATAACTGAAATAAAAAATCATTAAATTGAAGGTTGTGGAAATGGAATGATTTTTTTTAATATTCGTAACGGGCTTACTCGAAGACGATAGCAATCCCTGTAAAAATTAACAAACTTTTAGATATCCAAAATCATTCATGAAAATTAAAGTTAAATAAATTACAATGAAAAACGAACCTCTTCTTCATTAAAACCCTGTATAACCGGTACTTTGTTAAAGCGTCCTGACATTAAACTTTCTAATGGCTCTTCTCCAATAAACGTGTTTTTGTCCTGAACTGTTTCAATTGTTGGTACAAATAAGGTTATCTTATCTCGTAACGGAGCCTAGAAAAAAATTCTGGGTTAATTATACTTTTTTCCATTTATAAAATCGACGTGTGCATTAGAAAATGAAATTCCACCACAATTTCCATATGCGCTTCTACGAGTGTGACAGCATCCACATTTTTCAAGCAAGCTACCATTTCCTCAGTGTCAGTTTCAGAACAATTAAATTTCGCTGCGAATCGTTTTGACTGTTTTGCAGGCTCCCTATTGATTGCCCAATTCGCCAAAGGATTTCCACTTTGCAAAATT
>JAHZMV010005122.1:0-14198 GCA_027743765.1 Coecobrya sp. COE2 | reverse complement strand
CTACTTCTTAATAAAGTAGTATTATGAAATTGGCAGAATTTATGAAACTCGTTCATTTTTATAAATGACCTCTTCTCCTGGACAAGTAAAAAATGAATTTCGTGTACAATCTTGAATCTCATTTTCTCATATCGACAAGAATGGCCAATTATGATCGATCATCAATCAATGCATTTAGATTTTCGAAAACTTACTAGTACTACATATTCAATTAGAAATAGTAATTAGTATCACGCTAATTTTATGCAAAATATATATTATTGACAGTTATTTGGTCTTAGCTGGTGACATTTTAGGACACAGCTATTTTCACCGATTGTAGTGCCTAAAAATTATTTCAATGACATATAAACCATATTTATAGAATAGACATTTATAAAATCGATATGATGTATGATATAAAGAATTATATGGTAAGACCTTCCAAAACGTAAACCTAGTTATTCTACCCTTGAACAAAAGAGGTCAAAAACAAATTTAATAATGCAACGTGTGTCCAAATGAGAGAATAATCAATTTACATTATTTGCATTCTAGTAACGAGACCATAACACTGCACATTATATATTTGTAATTTTGTTATTCCGAATTGTGACTGCATGTTCATAAATGTACAATGGACTGGTAAGATGGAACACAAGGGTTATTACGGGTTTCCATATATTTAAACCTGTCAGTTTGTCCCGATTTAAAGAATTCCTTTGGGTGTGAGTAGGGCACTAATAGTAAACATCATCATGTTCTTCAGTTGATAGCTTTCACCACGAGTATTTATATGCATCTAAATTTGTGTTCGTGTAATTGAATACTACTGCTTTCAATGTCACAATATACTCACCAATTAAGTTTTGTATAATTTCCCTCCAAACGCTACATATATGAAGCAGTAATCAATCTAACGGTTTTCCATTTATTGTTTATACGGGAGTGACTTAACAAACTCTTTTAAAGGCATGAAAAGTCCGTTTTGTACTTTCTTCGCCTTCCTTTGAGAAGAGTACAACGGACCGATAAGTAGTAAGGAGATAATATACATTCCACTGAAATAAAATGACAACTATATAACCTTTTTCAACTGATTATAAGTCGGCTGACTCACTAGTCAAAAAATCGGACTTTTGATAAATGATTCATTGAACTTATTAGGAAAAGCTATGTGTTTTTCAACAAAAATTTCATGTGGAGAAAATAGGAAGCTAAAGGACTAAATGAGGACTAGGATCGAATATGAAGAATGTATAAAGAGGAAAAGTTAATTTAGAAGGGGACTGGTCTAAGACAATTCAAAGGAGTGCAATTACTTATTACTATACTTACTTTACTTGATTACTTTTCTGTGTATATGGTATTTAAAAACTACTACGAACTTTGGCAAAATAGTAGTTTGATAATGTATCCCATAGACCATACTTTGAACACGGAAAAAATATTTTATCCAGCACGTTTTGCAGTATGCAGAAGGAGAAACACTTAAAGAGGGAAGTTGGTAGGAAAAAAGACAAAAAGTCAATAACTCAAGGCACGGCCAGTACATTCTCAGTAAATCCTTGCATGATGTTTGGAATATAATCGGCCTTGCGTGTCTTATAGTTGACAAAATAATGGAAACAATCATGTCTGCTAAACCAGGAACGAAAAAATAATGAGCTTAGTTATTTTGCTTTTATTGTCGTTTTGTGCTTTGGAACTGGAGAAGTAGAAAGGGTACTATATTGACAATAATGCAAAGGGAGATGACAAGAAGATCATAAAGGAAATGAAATAAAAAAACAATATAATGATGTTGTTGACAGAGAAATTGTGAACATTTTAATGATGCTGTTGTATGCATATGTCCGATGTTCTCTGATGAGAATATAATGTATTTCCGTTCATTCGGCGCAAGTAATTTGTTTTCAATTATTGTTACGTATATACATTTTCATTATTGTATTACGTTACTACTTTTATAGGAAAGACTACCAAATATTTATGACGTAGTTTACGTAAATACATATGTAGAATATAAATACAAATATTAAACGGATCAGTGTTCAACAGTCCTTCACACATTAGTAAATTGAAGATTGAAGATAAGGTCTTCATTGAAGTAACTCCGGTTGGTATATTGTACTAAATAAACTGCATTAATATGTATTTATAAATTACATAGATGCATTAGGTTAATTTGATTTTAGTTTGTATCAAATTTTATTGCATGAAACAGAAAAATCCGGGCTAGCAATGTTTCATGACATTGGCATCGTCGACCATTACGTTAACGTTGTAATCCTGTTTGCTTTAGCAATAATGCAAACATGAAGTATCATGAGCGCTTGTACCATTTCAAATACATATGCCTTCATGCTATTTTTACTTTAAATGAAAATCAAGTATTCAAGAACAAACAGTTTAACTAACTGACTTCCTACTCAGAAAATTATTGGTCAGCAGCTGAATGAACATACTTTAAAATCCGTATCATTTTATTACATAAATTAGTTTGTTTGTCCTCCAGACTGACATTATTTTCCTGTATACAAGAATGTAGTTTACATAGGTAAATCACAAAACTCCTTGTTACTAATAGCTTATCTAATAACTGCACGCCTTATCATCATATTATTCTTTTTCTCATGCATGTTTAGCGTTCTTCATCCTCGGAATACCAGTACAGCATTACAATTTGTAGGCATTTACTGTTGAGTAAATACTGATTGCTATAAGTGGTGATGCATCAATTTTATCATGCATGCATGGTACAATGCATGCAAGCAAGCTACATAAAGTATAGGTGATATATCACAGGCATTTAGAGATAGGTATTTCATTCCAATATAAAAGACAGCGTCTTATATGATTTGTATGGGTAGATCTGGGTCAATATTATCGACCTCATATGGGACGAAATAATTTGTTCTCATTATGTGTGTCAGTGACAAAATGTGGAATAGTGTATGTAATACACGCTTGTAGTTTGTAGTGTTGGTGAATAGGTGGGAATAGTGGGAAGTGAGGAAGTAATAGGTGTACTATGAAACTAAGACAAATGGGGACTGGAGTACAATTAATTGTAATTTACCTACTTAGGTAGATGCAAGTATGCGTTCCTGTAGAAAGAAGGCTGGAGAGTTTCTATGCACAAACCCTTAATTAACGATTAGAGATGTACAGTATGTATCCAGCCAGTATCGCATGCACAGGGACAGAAATTTTGTCACAGAATGGAGTTCAGTTGGGTGATGCTTTTTTAAATTTTTACTATTTCATCCTCACGGGAAAAGAGACCATCCAGAATTAGGGGATTATTTATGTTTTAGAGAACAGTAACATGATGTTATAATTAAATGCAGCAATTTGCATAATGTAGTATGTACTCAGGAACATTGACGTATAAAGTAGGTACATACATATTATATATCTCTAATCTCTAGTTTTTTACGAATTCTAGCAGAAAGTAAATATGTAATTTATTTCAAATTGGCATGAAGAACATTCGGATTGTTATTTTCAAAGCTTGTTTTGTAAGTCCAGCCTCCAGCCCCTTTAGATTCTTCACTAATCAAAAGGTTTACTTTGTATTTCCGAGACTGCACTAAAAAAATCATATAAAAAGTTTTGTTCTGTAGCAGATGCTTACAATGAGAGGTCAAAGTTCCTTCTTTACATTAATATTCTTAGGAAGCATGTATAGGTACATGGCATGGATAAATTGCTTACATAACATGGTTATTATTTATTAGAAAAATGAGCTTCTGTTAAATTATACAAAAACAACAGGCAAAACATCTCTAGCATGAGGACGTTATTAGCGAAAGGAATTCAAAAATACAGCATAATATTAGCATCGCACCGCATGCTAGTACCCAACTATTTTGTAGTTAAAAGCGAGAGCGAGGAACAATATTAAAAAGAACATAAAATCACAAACAACAGTGCACCGACTGAACATATTTCAGTTTCGGTGACACGAATTCATCAGCAGCAGTGAAGCATCGTCTCGCGAAATGAAAGTGAAACTTTCGAACAAACAATAACGTAATATGAGAGCAACCATTACCATTTATGTGCTGTTCAGACTAACCATTAACCATTAGATTATATTATAGTGGTGATGGAAGTAGGATGAAGAAATATGAACAAAATGTACCTAGGTAAATGATGTTGAGGATACATCAACTAAATATATATTATATGCTGTGGATATAGAATTAGAAGTATTGAAGAAACAAATTATGTATCTACAAACTTCGACACAAATACATTTCGCTCGCGAGAAGACAATGCAAACTTATAGATTGGGCTACATAACAAATTTACCATTTTGTCAGCGTTTAAAATGTTCCCTGCTTCACACACAGTAATCCTCCTCGGTGTTCAGTAATAAATGAATCCAGATTTAGCTAAACTTATGAAATGCATTAAACTTTTCTACTCATTCCTTACTGGGGAAGGGACATACTGTAAAAAATAGTTTAATATGTGTCACTAAAAGTTTTACTTTTCACCTCTTCTAACCCATCTTTCTTGGCTTCATCCCTTTGTACATCAACAGTATTAATTTTATAGCAAGGCAGCATAAAACATTTTGGAGATATACACGTTGCAAAATGGATGCAAACATTCAAACAAGGAATTTGGTAATGCAGCACAGAAAATTTGCAATGCACTCCACATAATGAATTACAATAAAATGCAACATTGAACGCACTAGCGTGTTATCTGTGGGAATGAGCATTTTCTTGATATAATCTCCAACAGTTTTGCTAATGAATGCTCATGCTCATTTGCCCATAAATAATTACAAATATGACAAATACATATTACAAGAGTATGAATAACTGTGTTGTATATCTAAGTATATTTTTTTGATGTATATAGTACTTTCGTTGTCTGCAAACATTTTGATGTTAGGTCACTGGGTTAAAATTGTAGACTTCCTTTTCTGATAAAAGAAATTGTTGTGCGTTGGTAGCTGTTGGCTGTTGTGCTCATATTTATTACTAGCTACTTTGTACATTCCTCATACAATTTGAATGACAGGCATCAGTTATAGTAGTGGACAAGATAATGAAAACAGTTTTGTACCTTCGAGATAAAGCGAAGGACTTCACAAATCATAGACTGACTGAAAGTTGAGAATTCGTGCTGTGTACATTGTGTCGTTTCTGATCGTCATTGATTTCATAATGCTGAAAAGTATGCATATTGCATACCTATGTAAATGTGTACGGATGAAGCGATATTGAAATGAAAATGAGAGTTGCGCTTTATGGCCTGTCTATGTCAATATGGCCAAGCTACATGTTTACGTTGGACTAAAGAGAAAAATACTACGTTAAAGAAACAACATGTTATAACAGTATCACTATTGGAATGGATTCATTTATATTCAGTAATTTGTTTAGGAAAACGTGTCATACAGTGTCGTGTGACACTTTACTAAAAGGGATGCGTTCAGTTGAATTAGTATAGATACAGAGACAAACGTGATGCACAGACGTGAATCGATTTTACCTGCAATTGACGACACGGTAGTAACAGTGCACAAACAATAGACGAAGCGATAAATAAACTGAATGAATACGTTGAACGAGCAATGCTTAACTAATTTTAGCATACACTTTTGTGCTCTCCCTCAGAGGCGTATTAGTAGACTCTCTCATCATTTCACATACACACTTTCAGAATCGCATCATGTGCTGTGCTGTCAGCATTTATAGCAAAACTAACAAGAAGTGACGAAATGAAAGGAACAAGAACAAGGACATTATACAGTGTACATGTACAAAGATAAACACAAAACAAACAAAACAATGCTTAAAAATAGGCACAAATTCTACAATATATAGTATATGTATACATCCTTGTGTTAGTGGGAGCAGCAATATTACTGTGTTTGTATGTACGTACAAAATTTACGTTTGGGGTTTATCGTGTACTTTGAAAAAGCTACCGTTTTAGACCAACACGCTACTTTTATCTCATATTTAAAATAGTAACTTAAAGGTTTTAAATAATCATTACGTATTACATTCAATACATAGGTAATTATATATATATAAAGTTTTCTGCGAGTCGAGTGTCTCAAAAAGTATACTTGTTACACGCTATGCAATGTAAGAATCCATCTTTATTGTTCGATTTAAAAAAAAATTAAACATCCATCTGTTCCATTTTCACTGTCTGAATATTTTATTCAAAAGTCTATTTGGTATTACGTTACATGTACCTGTTTGACAATGAATAGGAAACATTCTATCTTTCTGCCAGATGTATTACACATATCTTGGAATTTACACAAGTTTGAAAAATGCGTCTTAAAGTTTGCAAATATTTATGCGCAGTGAAACTGACAGTTTGTACAGGACACATCTAAACATTCAGTTCACTTTGCCAATTTACATTTTGGGTCTGAGGACACAGACACAGATTGTATCAACGTAATAATCTCCAAAATAAGAGGAACTGATAAATCAAACTAGGACAGGGAAACTAAAAGTGAAACTAAATGATATCATTTCAAATGAGTCAAAGAATTTATTTTTATCATGCTTATGTTGAAATAATAGAACTTAAGAGTTATCCCTTTAGAGTCTAACAAGACGGTAGGAGAATGAATAGTGTTAATCATTCGATTCTGTCTTCAGTCGCCTGTACCGTAATATTTAAAGCTCTGATTTTGTTCTGTTTAATTGGTTTAATATGCTGTTGACAGAGATATGTATATCATTAAGGATTTAGCCATAGACGATGCGATGGCCTGATGTGAATCACAAAGAAAGTGGCGCTCATAATATGTATTGTTGACAGCAATATAAAATGAATAGTGATAAAAATAAGGTTGCACAGTCCATTAATTCATTCATGAGTATTAGGTATATAACTCGGATCATATTCAGGTAGGTTGGTAAATGCTTAAATTAGAGAGGAGCTCACTCGGCTCAAGGTAATCAGTAAAAATTGATAAGGATTGAAGGTATCAAAAGCACACAAATACTCATTAAGTTAACATTTTATTTACAGACAGATGACGAATCGGCAAACCGAATTTAATTACTTATACTGGCACAACTCTGCCATTCGAATCATTGCCAGAACGAATGAGCTGCCAACATTGACAATCATCTAATTTCCTTTCCCATTGACAATTTTGATTGTGCGTTATGTGAAAGGTGGTTGATGATGTATCTTGTTCCTAAAAATAAGATTTTGATGGAGGTCGAGAGAGTGAGTTGAAACAGGATAGGAACAGACAGAATATTTTGTAGCCTTACAGAAATATGCTCATTCACGTAGTTCTCTTGAATCTTTCAAAATGACAAATATAGAATCAATTTTTGTGTATGTATAGGATAAAGTATAAATCACTGAAGAAAAATGGACGATTCTGCAGAAATAAAATATACAACACAATTTGACATGTACCATAATTTTTAAATGAAAATCAGGGTAAGGACTGTACTATCGGTTTTAAATTATTATTAAGGATTGAATGCTACATAGTGTTTTTGAATTCCATTGATAAGTCTCAAATTTTTAAATACCACGATGCATGTGAATTGAACTCATAATGGTATCCGCTTTGCACCTATAAATTATTTTTTTCAAAGCACACTAACGTGCCAATAATGCAGTCCGCACGGAATTGTAATTCATTTAGGGAACAAGTTCCTTCAACACTGACAGGGCTCTTTAATCGATAAATACTACACTACTTGTGTCACAAAAAATCCTTACCACCACTCCAACTTTACTTACGCCAAGTGGAGTAAACATAAATACCTAATACAGTTTACGCTACCTTGTCCCAGGCGTTAGAAGGTCAAAAGGGAAAAAATTCAATGGTAGCCCACAAATAATTGGCTATATGTATACGATATTAAATGTCCTGCTTGTTGTGTACCATATCAATATCAATGTCAACTCCTGTCTACTCGCTTTATGATTACCTACAACAAAAACAGCCACAGCAAGTAAGCGTATGCGTTCTTCATTCATGTTGCCAACCAGTGTACTACCGTCCTCCGGCCAAATAATTTCGCTAGTTTCCTTTTGTCAGGCAACATGGAACCCCTGTGGAAAATAGCAGTTCTGCATCTAATATAGTTTATGCAGTGATAACATAAACATATTGTTGAAGTTTCCTTAGATCTCGCACAAACTTACAAATGAAACTTGTTAGACAGAGATGAATTATAAGTGCCATTAAGGACCGGTTCACAATATCATACATACATCATAACGTCTCAACGTCCCTGTGACGCTTACTGTTTGATTTACAAAAGTTCTAGCGTAGCACTGCTACGTATATTCTGTACTATTTGTTGTAAATTAATTACATTACTAGAGACGGCATTTCATTTTATCCTATGGGATACGACATGAAACGGACGCTGCACTGCTCCGCACTCCAATTTCCTTGTCGCGTAATAGTTCCAATTCGGTCTGTAATGATAACACTTACGAAATAAAAGTGTTGTTCTTGTTGGTTCAAACAATTCAAAAATGCGTTTCTTTTGATACCGAGCTGCGATAAATCTGTCAAACAGTTCGACAATATTATGTCAAAACGCATTAGTATTGTCCATACCCACCTCTATTATAAACCTGTCATTGATTGAATTGACGAATAATAGAAATTGCAAGTAGTAAAGTGTGCTGAGTTCTAAGTTTATTAATCACACTGTTCGTCATTTTTTAGCATTAAAATCATAAGTACAACAACAAATAAGAATTGTGCAGGAATTGAAATGTGCATTGTGCAGGCATGTGCAGTATGCATTTATATATTTTTTAGCAAATTGTGTTCTGTGTGAAATTCACAACTACCAATGTAACGTTGCGTCCGTCGTTCGTCCTCCTTCAATCTTGGCTTGTTGTCAACGTTGAATTTGACAATGTTGTAGTAAAAAGTACAAAGTATGTATAACAGCTTCCACATTGCAACTGTTACACCATGTCATGTCGCCGATATGTTATGCTATACGTTTGTTAGGACGGTGTCGTCGTGTGTATGATTTGTACCATTTGTAACAATTCTAAATTATTCTAAAAGTACAAGTACAAGCCGTTTGGTGAGGATACGGATGTTGCTGAATGCCCATTCTGTGTTCAGTTGCCAACACACGTATGTACTTCATACACTATGCATATTTACAAAAATGTGTTCGTCCAAATGATGTGTCCTTATTCAAGTTTATATTAATTGGAATTTGGAAACACTTCATCACGCCATACCAACTTCCTATTTGTTGTTGCCAGTAAATAACGTGAAAGTGCGGTGCAAAAAGCTCATGGTGTGATCCTACAATGATCTTCGTCAAAAATGGAATTTGTTTCTGCCTTCTTACCTCGTTGTATCATTACAAGTAATAGCATTGATAAAAATGTGACTATGTGACAATCGACGTCATTCTACACACTTTGTACACACAAAGGCATTATATAGGATTAAAGGATACTGATTTACTATCATGTCGTGATCGTGATGTAAGTGGTAGTTGCAATGTTGATTATTTTGGAGGTGGATAGCGTTAAAGATTTAAATGTATATACGGCACAATAGTGGCATGAAATATGCATCCATGACCGCTTATTGCTCTCCATGGTTGTGGGTAGGTAGGCCAAGTTCATGCTGAACGACACAAGAATTCAATGAAAATGTATGACGATCATTGCAGTGAGTGCTACGTGTGGCGTCTATACTAAAAGTATGTATTACGGTTGAGCGTTTACCCTGAACGTAAATCCGTACAGTGTACGCCTAACTCCCATCACACAGCAGCGGCACTGTATATAGCGTAAACAAATTATTTAATGGAATTTGTAGGGAAGTGAAATATGCGTGGGTAGCCGTTTCTAAAAAAACTAAGCCACAAAACTGTATTAGTTGTCCAATTCATGGTAACAAATAGGATAGGTCTAACCTTAAGGAAAATGAAAATTGAGAAAAAGAAGACTGGAAAGTAGTGTAGTGGAGATGTGTACATTTTATTGGCACACTGATTTTCTATTAGTGCACTATATTACTGTTTTAAAAATTCCAGTTCATGCTTTTACCGTCAAACAAAGTGTTGAAAATGTTTCAAACAAAATGCAAAAATTTCGTTTTTCATTTGTTTCTGTAAATCCAGTAAATGTAAAAACACAGCTTCATCTGCCGCCGTAATATCAGTACACGTTATATTAGTACATTGGATGACGTTAACTTTACAAAAATTTCCTTCCAACTAAATTAAATCATATACTGTAAATTGTCACGCTTTGTCCTTTGTTTCCAAAATATTCCATAATTCGGATTTGAAGCGGAAAGTGTAAGCACTCTAAATAATTCAAGATTGTAGAAGCTTATGACGGCAGCAGCCAAAGCACAATGGCCCATCGCAAGAGGGTAACAAAAATGTCAGTTGCAGCATGCAATGCAGCATTAGATAGCGACTTGTCACCAGTGACTGCTTAAAAGGGCATAGGAGAAAACGGTGAAATTGGTAGAAGCACACAAACATATTGTTCCGCTCGTCCAGCATTAAGTATTCTAAGAACGGATAGGGATAACCTTTTGCCATTTTGTTGTTTTTGCATGAATGATGATGTGTGCGCATTTACAATATCAAGCCATATGGTGCTCTTTTATAATGTAGAGTTCTGTCTGATCTCCATTGCTGTTATATTCTCTCATTCCCTTTTCCTCTTTCCTGTACAATTTTTCACTTGTGTAAGCTCATTGTTGTTTCGATCGATTTTTATGTTTAGAATAGGAATAAAATGTAAATAGTGTGAGAAGTTATGTATTTTATGATGAAATGTTTTGTTTAGAAGAGGGAATGAATGCTGAAATTTTCATCATGGAACTTCTGGCAGTAAATTGTGTGGGGCTGGTGGTGTTATTGTCAAACTTTTTCTCATTAACAGCAACAGGGGAAATTACACGGGGAGAAAATATGCTTGCTAACAAGTACTATATCTTTTACGCGCAGTTTATTTCATGTTTGCAACTATTGAAAATGGGGTTTGCAACAAATGTATAAATCAAAAGTTTCACTATTAAATATTCCTGGATATCCAAATATTTGACGTTAGAAATTTTCCAGTTCCAAGCATGAACAAATTCAAAGTAAAGTTTTGCAAAAAGCCTTGTTGTGAGAAAAAAGTAAAAATAAAATAACCAAATATAATTTACATATAGATTATTTACATACATTTTCGTTTGCTGTTATGCTGAGACCATGGGACATTTTGCACCTCGATACGTTCCCAGTCATTATTCCCAACCCACGCACATTTTTGACTGTATGTAGTACCGTAAATCTTTTAAAAAAAGACTGATATTATCAGCTAGTTATCAGTGTTATCCAATACTTTGCGAACCTAGGTAGTTTCATATTACTGCAGTGTGTGTAGAAAAAGCCCTCTAAAGACAATTCGACAATTATAGGTTGTAGGTGTACAACAAAGTTTCTATTTTTTCTTAAATCACTTTTATATTGCATTACGATAAATCTAATTTATATTTGACTTGAAATATGTTGCTCTATCACACGCGATTTTTTGCGTTTACTATTTTTGCGCATCTCTCATCGCTCTTTATAAATCGCTAGTTTTGCATTCTTAGTTTATTTTGCTTCACTAGATATAAAATTTCGTACAAATTTGATTTATTCTATATCAGCACAAGCATGAACAATTTTCCACCATTCCATTCTCATAAAAAGCGTACCGTTTTCTTTAAGTTTCTCTATCAGAAACATTTTGTTAAACATCAAAGTAAATTGTATCTATTCAAACTTACTAGGAAAAAGAATTTATCGTTCATTTAATAATCTCTGCTTTGAATCCCATTCTCAAAAAGATGAAAAAGAAAAAAATTGACAACAATGAATAGCAGAACAGAGATAGGATTTTGTCTTATTATATTTGAAGGTTTCGTAGGATAAACACACAGTCGCTGTGAGTAAATGAATTCCCCTTTTTCAATCGTCATTTTGGAAAGCTATACTTTAGAAACATTTTGTCAAACATCAAAGTAAATTGTATCTATTCAAACTTACTAGGAAAAAAAATTTATCGTTCATTTAATAATCTCTGCTTTGAATCCCATTCTCTTGTCTTATTATATTTGAAGGTTTCGTAGGATAAACACACAGTCGTTGTGACTAAATGAATTCCCCTTTTTCAACCGTCATTTTGGAAAGCTATACTTAAATTATATGCTTCGACTGGCTCCATACAGATTGAACTTAGAAGGTGCATGCACGGGAAAGGATGACATACTTATTAGTGTACATCTCCCTGCTCTAAATTTTCAAATAAAAAGTTTGTGTCCTTTGTTCCTCTTCATACAACAGCAAGCAGTATACACTTCATCAAGTATATAAATACACAAAAACTTACAGTTTGCTATATAGCTTGTCTGTGTCAAGGTCTGTCTGTCTGGAAACTAAAATATAGGACTTTTTCCAGACGAGCTCTTCGGTGAATAGCACTATACCGTGAAAGAGACGGATATATGGAAAGAGCCGAGCGAGCAAGACCAAAAGCAAACATTGCTATACCAACGATGCTCACAGCAACTCTTATTCTCAATTTGAAACAGCAAAATGGTATTGCTCACTGCTGTAGTGTATTGTGGGAAGTGAATATGATGACGAGTGTATTATAAATTCCTTCAAGTTCCATAAGCCACTAAAGCAATGTATCCGTACAGGCATATTGTGATCCTTTTTTGCAATATTATATGATATAGAGATGCTTTCTCCCTTCCTTACACAAAATCTATGGCCTCTATTGAATCTGCCAATTTCCGAGAAAAATACGTAAATGGTGGTATTCATCATTTATTGGTGTACTTCTCCATGAAGATTGACTTTTTAGGTGGTTGTTTAGCCTTGGATGTGTATATACATACATCTTCCAAGAACCGTTTCGAGTGAAGGATATATTACGTTCAAAGCAGTGAAGCATAAGTCCTCCTATTTCCGAGAAAAATACGTAAATGGTGGTATTCATCATTTATTGGCGTACTTCTCCATGAAGATTGACTTTTTAGGTGGTTGTTTCAGTGAGTTGAAATAAGTATCTATGGTCGTAGGGTTGTTTAGCCTTGGATGTGTATATACATACATCTTCCAAGAACCGTATTCGAGTGACGGATATATTACGTTCAAAGCAGTGAAGCATAAGTCCTCCTTAATATATTCATTACTTCTGCTGCCGTAATTTTAGCCTTATGTCTGTCTTACCTCCTTTCGTGTCTCCCTTACATGCGTACTGTCTGGTTTTGGACACTGGGAACCTGGTGTAATTTTCCAAGTTATGAATCCCTTACAGGGAGTCGGTGATGAGAAAGAAGAAAGAAGAATATCTCATATGTAATGACGGCAATGGAAGTGACGTTATTAATTAATATACATATTTTACTTGGTATTTCCTATATTAACTATCTTATACATACTGTATAGTCTAAATACATGTACACATATTATGTCTTTCCTATTATGGCCCAGGGACACTCTGTTGATTAAAAAATATCTTGGCGCATCATTAGAATATTATAACTGCGACGGTACTCATATTTGTAATAATGTCACTCGGAGTAGATGGGCAGTAAATGGATGAGAAAGTTTGAAGTATACATATATGATTAGTTGCTAATTAATATAGGACATGCTACCAGTAACATTCGGCATTATATGTCTCGAGTAATGGTTCAGAATTAGACGACTGGTGGTCACCGCAATGGCGAAGGACTACTTTTAAACATAAAGGAAATAAAGGGTTTGGAGTTTCTGAGATTGGATATGAGATTACTAACTAAAACCCCGATTTCATATTCAAAGAAAATATTCTGGAATTGTTTGAGTCGTAATGACCAGAAATATGAAAAGAGGTTTTATAACGGTTATATGGCATAGGTCAAACTTACTTTTGTTGTCACTAACTGATCTTTATTGTACTTCACACAGATAGAAAAACTCTTTCTCTATTTTCATTATATCGGTAATTCTGGAAACGTACTCGTATTCAAATGAATCCTCAGTAAAATAATGTCTCAAATTAATCGCGCATCATACACTGTATAAGGGGAACGATTTATTTCAATACATCATTTATATAATTTGCATATTATACATATTATGTAATGTTATTCAACTTATTTAACAAAGTAGATAAAATTAACGTAATGACGAAAGGCTCGTGTACAAGTACGTATGTATACA
>JAHZMV010005121.1:0-10416 GCA_027743765.1 Coecobrya sp. COE2 | reverse complement strand
GTTACAAAACTGCTATATAATAATGTTATATTTTGAGAATGAAAGGAACACACCTACTTTTTTTGTTTGAACGGCTCATGTTCTACATATCCGGTGGATTTGCACAAACTGATGATGATGCTGATTTCCCTCTAACCTATTGTTTACTTTTTTCATGTTCATTTGTACATTATATCCTGCCTCCTCCGTCTGTATCCCTAAATTACTTTACACAACGCTCACAGCGCTATATATTCTACTGAAAGTCAAAACAATTTTTTTTCTCTTTCTTCCTTTCTAACGAAGCTATATATAAAACGGGGCTGATGATGATGATGATGATTGTGATGACGATCAGTAGATGGGAAATGGAAAGGTGTGGTGGTGATAATGTTAGCCGGGTTGGTATAAAGATGAAAGAAACACGAACTCACTAATCGTGCTCACTTCTCTACCAAAAAAATAAATTCCAATGTGTGTATACTACAAATACAAAAGTAGTAATATTAGTAGAGCAACATCATGTTTTTATTTTGGAATGATGGTGCCGCTCTGCCATTGCAAGATTTTTCCTAAACCGTAATGGCCTGATATTTAACAAAAAGGGAAAATATGTAATAATCCGATGCAACTCTCTTTCTCTCTCCCACTCGCTTTATTTCACGATAAAAGCTGAGCGGTTGAAATTTGTGTTATTTACTGTTAGTGCGGCGCACACACACGTTCGATAAATAAATGGAGTTCCTCCAGTTACCGCTTTCCCATGCTTTTTGTCATCATCATACATCAAACAGGAGCGCTAGTGGTTGTAGTTGTTGTGAAAAACGATATAAAACTTGACTAAAAGTTGGAACAGGAATAATATATATTCCTCTTCTTTTTCTACCTACCATGTTTACAGTAATTGTAAAGGAGAAAAGGAAAACAAAAAGGAAAATGAGCAATGATACTACTACTACTGGGTTGGGTGTAGGCTGGAGCTACTAGCTCACTCCCCAGCAGCAGAAAATAAAATCCAAAACTAAAATGAAGGTAGCACACGACAAACGGGAGAAAAGAAGAGAAAGTCAGACCAGTGGAGAGAGAGAAGCTCTAATCACCTGGGTTGTTCGTTACATTATTATGTACCTACTCAACTCTACTCACAAAGTCCAGTCACTTTCGTCCTCCACACCGACGTGTATTAGTTGTGTGTGATATTTATATATAGAGATAAATATATACCCAAACTGAAAAGGAAAAGAGGGAGAAAGTTAAACAAAACCATGATTAAATTATTAGAAACAGGGAAATGGCAGCAGAAAATGAGTGGTGGTATAGAGGAGTAGTAGTGGTGCAACTTGTACACATACTCACTCACTCTTCTTGTGTGCGTCATCAGCACCAAAAAACCACCGAAACAGCCTTGATTACAACAGAGCATATATTTTATATATATCTTGGGTATTTACTTTCTCATTGTTTCCATCCATTCCTCCTCCTCCAAAAAAAACCTGACTGACTGACTCACTCTCAGTCAGTCAGTGTGGGAATGAAGGGGAAAAAACATGTTACGAAAAGCTTATATGAAACTTGTCCATCTAACCAACCATGCAAAAAAGTGAGCCAAAAAACCAAAGTCAAAGGAAAATGTGAGGTTTTTCTTCTTAAATGACTTGTTTAAACGAACGAGATATATAAGAATTTTGGAAGAAGAAGAAAGGATGTTTATTTAAGGTTCGTCCGGTGAATGATAAGGTTAGTGGTCTGTTATGTAGCAGTTTTCATTATTTCCTCTCTGAGCGAGTTCCCTTTTCTGCATCGTAATAAACTCCCGCAAAATGATCATAGGGCAGAACAGAGAAGAGATAACCTAGGTTCTTGACTAATTATACCTTACAAAATTATTATTACACAGAGAGAGAGACGCTCTACTGCTCGTATGACATGACATCAGAGCACAGGTGAATAAAACGGCAAGCCACACAATCATGATTATCACACCATTAGAGAGAAAGTTACAAAACGAAAAAGATTACCCATTTTCCAAAAAAAGGGACTTTCACCACCACACGACACGGGTGACTTTATTTGAGATTCGACACTCTACGCAAAATAATATGCACAAGGAAAGTAAGACTCTGTTGGCTAGACTAAAACGAAGAGATGGATGATGATGTGATGATGAAATGGAAGTTAATTTTCTCTCTCCGGCTTTTTCATCTTTTTCACCTTGTTTATCAAATGATGTGATGAAGATAACTGGAGAAGAAGAAAAAGATAACATTCGACTAGGTCGTTCATCATCAGTTTTGTTGATTGTTATCTAAGGTAATGATGATGATGTGTAGAGAGAAAGACAGGAGACCTGGATTTCATCAAAGAGACTCGTTAAGAGAACAGCTAATAAGATTTTCTCTCTTCTCTCTCTCTACTTTCACCGCTTAATATTCTCTATTAATATACACACTTGCTTTTTCCTGTAAATAAAGCTTTTTCAAAAGCTGTTAACTAGTCATTATCGAAGACTCATCATCATCATGTCATATTATACAAGCTATATATAAACTTTTTTGTTTTTCTCCTTTTCACTAATATTAACAGAGAGAGATAATTGACGCAGTCAACAAGAAGCGTCCCACGTGCGTAAGCATGTTCAAAATATATCTCGGGGAAAGGTAGATTATCAAGTATAAAATATATTTGTTTAGGATAACATATCAGGTGAAAGATTCTACCTTATTTTCTTAATTATGGATAGTGGGGCATTGTAAGAAAATGTTAGTCAAGAGAGAAAAGCCATTTTCCTTCTTCTGGGCTGTTGTTGTTTTCGGGAAAAGTTAATTTGAAAATGGATTTAATCACTTGTTTTTGTTGAATGATGCGTTGCTCATTTATGATCGGAAAACAAAATGTAAAAGTAAACAGTCACGTAAAATGACATGCAATTAAGTATGGAAATTAGCATAATATATATAATTGGAGCGGAATGATGAATTGGAGCTTAAAACAGTAAATATATTTTTTTCTCAGGATTTGGAATGGAGGGTTTTTAGGTAGTTAAGGTATAAATAAAAGTTTTTCTCACTGATTGCATCTCGTTCGTTATATGAGTTTTGTTTTTAATTAATTCCATCGTAGCGTAAACAGGAAAATAATCATCGTTGAGTTGACGTGTGCATGCATGTGTGCATTAATGTGTGTAGTGTCTCTACATACACACGTTTTACCGTTTTACTTGTTTAGATTTCTAAAAAGGTACTCCAACAAACTCCACTCGTTATAAAGCCCTATTAGCAATATTTAATATATGAGATTGTCAAATTATCCAATTAAGAACGAATATTGTTTCCACTCAAACTACTTTATCGACCTGATTCTCAAAATACTTAAATGATTTACAATAACTTGTCTGAAACGGCAATCAAATTAATTGCATTAACTGCTGACAAATGAGCAGAGCACATTTAAAAAAAAACGTGAAACACTAAACGACAAAAAAGCCATGTAATTGGAACAACAAAAACTTAAAAGATATTTTAGAATAGTTAGTAGTTCATTATTATTTAACATTAACGTATCCAATAACTAATTAGGGTAATAACAGTAAAAGTATTATCATAATTTATAATAGGTATTTACAACATTTTATCAAAATTAAATGAAGTGCACGCACTGTTAACTAGCTTACAACTAATAATACATAACATAATAATTAATTACTTTAGCATTCGGGCAATACAATCAAAATAACGTTCAATTGAAATCTGCTTCTTCCGGCTCCATCTTAATGTCCTCCAAGTTAACCTTATCATCAAAAATATTTTGTAAGAGTTCCTCCGCCGCTTCCATCATGGCTTCACTGGGATCTTCATCATCAACCCCGCCAAATATTTCCTCAGCATCTTCAGCCAACACGTCACGGGTCGCTTGTCCAAAAACAGATTCAGACGTGCTCGGTTTTAGTTTCCAGAGATTTGGGAGGATGAATCTCGGACTTGTAAGGTTCCATGTTTTGAAACGCACACGCATTCTCCGCAATCTCTTTCATAAACCGGACTTTTGCAATCTCGTTGTCCTGTTGGTTTAAACAGAACAGAACCAAATTAATTTTTAAAAAATCTCAAACAGTTAGTTTAAATGCTATTTAAAAATAACAATTAATTTTACCAAATCTCCAAGAGCATTTTGTAATCCAGTCCGAATGTCTCCCAAATCCGCCCTTTCTTGCATCAAGCGTTCCAACGAAGTTCGGATTATCTTCATTTGAAATTGGACAGCAGTGGATTGTCTTTGCTGAGTGGTTTTTGGTGGAGGTCTTCGGGATCTAGTAAACTTTGCCTTGCCCGTTGCCTCCTCACCACCTCCAGCTCCTCCATCATTCCCTCCACCAGCATCAGCACTTGCTTGACTTGTTGAAGGTTCCGGCTGTGGCGATGACATAATGACGCTGAAAAACAAACAAAACCAACAATTAATTATAATTCCTCAATTATCACTAACAAACTAACAACTTAACAAACTATTTAAAATCCAATTAACTAACCTTTTACCTTACAACCTGGAATACACTTAACCGATTATCTAAACCAAACTCGTTAAACTTAATCGGAAATTAAAAACTTAGTCCTTGCTCAGCAAACTAATTAACAATTTAACTAACCACGCAGCAATTAACGCACACAACCAATTATGTTGTTCATGCACCTAAGTAAATGCACCCAAAAGCGTTCACTCCACAACTCCGCGTGTCGCAGCAGTCAACAAGCAAAATATTCTATCCTGTGGAGTTAAACTTATGCAAATAAAATTTGTTACGTAATTTTTTTACAAACTACGCACATAAAAATGTTACCAAGAATAGTTAAATTTATCTCTTAAGCTGTTGCTGTTACAAACATTATTCATAAGCCTATTTACAAAATTTTGCATAAAAAAGTCTCTAATAATCTGTCATTCATTTCCGGGTGTAAATTTTTTCCCCATCTTCTCGTCAAAACTACACCTCCCACAGAGGTGAATCATTTATCATCAATTTTTTCTTGTGAAATATTATTTATGAAACTATCGAGAAAACCCATTTAAGTCTCTGCATGACATCTTACCGTTTTAAAAGGCCAACCTTTAAAAAACATTTTTCTCTTCTCACACTTGTGGAGTGAGTATATCGAAAAACCCGACTTTTAAAAACTGGGGTATTATAAGATGCATTGCTCATTCCGGAAGGTGTGATGACTATGTAAAAAAAATAATGATGAAAAAAGGCCAAAGATTCCGGGGTTCCAACAAGATGTTTTAGAAAAAAAATCTTCCATATTTTTGCACGATCTCCATTAAAATGTCTTCACGGTTTGCTGGTGTGAAGAAAATGGAAAAGGTAAAAAAATGGAGAGAAACGGAACGGAATGTGTGTGTTCCTTCCTTTTCCATCATTTTTTTTCTTTATAACAGCAAACAACATCTTATGTCTGTTGACTTTCACTTTATTACCCGGGTACACAACACCGTTTTCTTAAAAAAGAGAAAGTGAAACTACACAGAGTAGTACAGGAAAAGTTCATTCTTTTCTTCCTTTAATAATATGCATGTTCTCACAAGCTTTTTTTGCTAGTCTTACATTTATTTTATAATGCTACTTTACTGGATAATGCCCTTTTCCAGAAGAAAATATAAGTTACATTTTTTATAATACAGCTACTTACACTAAAGAGGGGAATGGATCATGGAACCTTCATAAACCAGTGAGCTTTGCTTTCTCGGATGGAAATCGATCCCTTTTTTCCACTTTCTCCACCAAGTTACCTGTGTCCTTCTCTTACCTATTTTGTGTATATCCATGTGTATAATGTATACAAAATGCTGTGACTGAAGTTGAGTGAAAAGAGTTAAAAAAATAAGATGGTCACCAGCTACACATATAAAGTACATAAACTATGCTACTGTGTGCATAGCGAAATGTTATAAAATAATACCCGGGTATTTTATGTATTCCTCCTACACATAAAAATATATACCTACTTGAGTGTTATCCAGGTATATAAAACATTTAGCTGAATGGACTCTGTCAACCTGAAAATATAAAATGGGGAAAGAGCTCAAGAATAATAATTTTTTTGTAAGTTGAAATGCAACTCGACGACCTCATCATTCGCGCATAACAGCTATGAGTACTAATCCAACTTACCTGCATAAAAATTATTGTGTATATAATTTTCGCTACTTTCACCGAGACCCAAGTTTATCGACAATTTTTTTTTTCATTCTTTCTTTCTGAGTGCGTGAGTCATCGCCATCCCCATTCATCATTCAACCAAGCAAGCCACTGCACACACAAGAAAAAAGAAATAACTTACTTGGTAGAAAAAAAGTTTGGTCGTTTGGTTTTTGTGGCGGTGGTGGTGGTCTCTCCCTCGCACACGACAATAAACAAATAAACAACATCAACAAAAGAAAACCCACTCGACTCTAAGAAAAAATATACTTTTTCTTTAAAAAAAAACTGGAAAAGAAATATTGCTGTTGTTATACATAATAAACTATCATGCATCATCCCAAAAAAAAGGAAATACCCAGAAAAATATAAACTGTACGAAAAAAAATACTGGAACCATCACCAACCACTGCCGTCATAAAGGCCATGATGCTTTTGTTTACATTTTCCATTATAATTTTTCTTACCTTTTGTTGTAAAAATGATGACGACAACGATGGCCATGTTTAGTCATCATGTTTGATATTATATGAGGTATATAGGGTAAATAGTTATTTTTTTGCGATTTTCTTTTATACTCGTTTTTTTTGCAAACCTTTTTATTTTGTTCTGGTTCATCATGTATTAAATGGTAATGGCATCTTTTTTCTCTGCTTCTTCCTTTTTCCTCCTTCAGGCCTTTCTCCATTAAAACGCGACGGAGGAAAAGGGGAAAGTTTACCATTTTTTTACAAATTCATATATAAATACAACGACAAAACGATCCAACAGGCCATTTTTCCCCGTGTTTTCGTCGCTTTTTTATTGTTAGCAGGTTTGACGTGTAACTTTTATTGTTATTATAACCATTACCTTTCTTTCTTACAGTAGAGAATGTGAGATCATTCATAGAAAAACGGTTTCACATTTTGTGAATAAAGTTACTAGATATTTAAAATATTTTAGGAAAAATAATATACGCTACTTGTCATGTGAACAGCCCCACAGGGAGAAAAGTGCATGCATTTTACAACCGCGTTCTTACAATTGTTATTATATTTTTTGTTGTAAATGCACAGTGCAGTGAAAATCGTGTTTTCGTCGCTTTTTTATTGTTAGCAGGTTTGACGTGTAACTTTTATTGTTATTATAACCATTACCTTTCTTTCTTTGGTACATTTTTTCCTACACAAACACATAGAATTTCTCGTTTTATTTACCCTTTAACAGTAGAGAATGTGAGATCATTCATAGAAAAACGGTTTCACATTTTGTGAATAAAGTCACTAGATATTTAAAATATTTTAGGGAAAAATATTATACGCTACTTGTCATGTGAACAGCCCCAGGGAGAAAAGTGCATGCATTTTACAACCGCGTTCTTACAATTGTTATTATATTTTTTGTTGTAAATGCACAGTGCAGTGAAAATGACGAACAATTTCCTGATATGTTCATTTTCTTTCTGGGTTTTTTCGCTATAATATTATTATTATTACATGGTTATACATAAGCTTGTTTAACACACAACAACGGCTTGTATGTACTATTATTATTATTGATGTTTTGTTTGTTGTTTTGTGTGTGTGCAGTGCATGTACTCACTTTTTTACCAGGATTTTAACTACGTAATAGGCACCTACAGTCACAAAAAAAACACAAATAGCTTTTCCTTTACTTCTACCATGCCACCAGAGAAACAGCCCATACATAAAAAAATAAAAACCCGTGAACAAGCCACTGTGTAAGTAGAAAACTTATAACTTTTGCTAAGGTTTCTTTATGGAAGGTAGGTATTGTATAATCAGTGGATTATGTGTAGTTTTCTCTTTTGAAAAGAAAGTCGAGAAAAAAAGTGTTTTCGGTTGAATGGTTATCCTCTCTCTGCTCTGGTTTTACTACCACCTCTCCAGTGTGTGTGTGTGCGTGTGAATGACATGAATAGAAAGGTTGCATTTCAGCTTTTCTGGTTTTGCTTTTTTTGGGAGGTTGGTTATTTATTTTCTTGGGAAAAAAAGTTACTTCTGTGTGGATATAATGATGATGGTGGTTGGTTATAAAAAAAGGGTTGAAAATGAGTAGAAAAAAATGTATCAGTGGAGATGGATATGATGATGGTTTGGTGGTGGTGAGGTGACAGCAGGTGGTGAGCAAGGTTGATGGAATGTGTCGACATGAATAAGAGGATGATGATATATTGAGGAGGGAAAAGGCGATAAATGTTATTTTTTTCTACATGGAAAATAAATATAAAAAAAATTGACAACAAGAGCAGCAGCGGTGGGGATGATGGTTGGATTTTTTTAGGTGGAATATAAAAAATGAGATTTAGAATGGAAAAAGACAGGAGTAGACGAAGATTCGTTAAAAGTGTATGTGTGGTTTTTATTCATGAAAGAAGGTAAAAATAGATAGAGTGCACAGAGTGCACACACAAAATTATGATGGAGTATGATAGGTTGGGTGGTGCAAAGACAAGTGGAGGTGGTGGTGGAATGGATATAAAAGTGAACTTTTAGTTAGGTAGTTGCATAGTCACGTCATATCGTATCGTGAAACTCATAATTTACAATTGTGGAATGGAACTAGCTAGCAACCAGCCCTTTGGGAAAGTTAGAAGGACGAATAAAGAATGAATAGCTTGCTTGAGCCAAGGTCCAGTTGTTTTACTGGAACGGTTGAACAGTCTAAAAATAAACTTGAGAAAGTCTTTTTTTAGAAAAGAGAAGGAAAGTAGGTGTCGCGAGATTTATGGATGTACACACAAGCTAAAAATAAGAAGAAAATGGAGCGCACGTTCGAAGAAGGTGAAACAATCCAAAAAAAAATGTCAAAATGCATCAAACGACAAAAGTCCAGCCCACCAATAATAATATAATCAGTGGGGAGGATCATATAATATCTTTGAATATATGTGTTTATTTTCTTTTTGCAACTTTTTGAATAAAAAGGAGTTGATACCCTGCCACATAAAAAATAAAGTGGGAAGAGATATTTTTAGATTGTTGGATGATTATGACAGGATCAAGGAAAAAGGTTACGGAAAAGTGGGTTAGATGACTAAATATAGTCCAGTTTTAAAACTATAATAACATGAGTGAGCGACAAAACATGTCGAATAAAATAATTTATCAAAAAATCGGAGATTACCGATGGAAAGCTTCCAATAATTTCTCACTTTGCCCATAAAAATGTTTTGTATTGTTTTTCCTTTAAAAAGCCAACCCATTTTTTAAAAATCCTAATTTTCAGTCATGTGAAAATTTCAATGCTGCTTGCAAAAGTGAAGCGAGCTAAATGCAGGGAATTTGTGCCAAGTCAATGCATTTTTATTACTTCCACTTGCTTTCTCTCTTCTTGAGTTTTACCTGTGCACTTTTACAAAATCAAGTGATTTATTTTCCTAGTTCTGCTGTTGTAGTATTTGGTGATGATATGCATGCATTATAAATGAGCTCATGAGTAAATTCATTGAATTGCTCCAACAACTACAACAACATACAGAACAACAAACAAACAAGCTGGCAAACAATTATGATGATGATGTTGTTGAAATTTGTACATAGGTACATACACACGAGTAATATATATTATTACCATATATGGATATTTTTCTGATGTCCTCTCTTCTAAGTTTTGAGCATACATATAGGTATGGTAAGTACAACACACACTTTAGTACACAGCACACTTTGCAAAAGTGTTTGTCTAGTTAAAAGGAGCAAATAAAAAGTAAAGTGAACGCGCAGGTAAAAAAACTTGTAAAATTTTAGGTATGTACATAAGTACTTGTGCCGGATGCCTAGATCGAATTTCAACTTTTTAGCAGGAGAAAGTAGAAAAGCTCCTTTTGTATATTCAAAGCATCCGAATCATCATCTCAGTTTTGGAAGAAAATCGCATCTCAAAAATATATATATACTCAGCTCACTCACAGCTTTCTCTCACTAAACAGACAGTAGTAGTAAGTAAACTACACTCAATCGGAAGGAGAGAAAAAAAATTTTCTGAAGAATTTTAGGATTGTCTTTCTTTGTGAATTTCATCTCTCCTCAGGAGGGAAAAGTGTAGGTGTTTGATGGTATTGAAAAGTCTTGGCATGTCTGCTTATGAGAAGAAGAAGAAGAGTGAAAATGGATGAATAAGGAAAAAAATCTTTTTTTGTTGGAAAAATATACATCTAAGTAAAGTAAACGCGTGTGTGTGGTGTTGTTTGTTGTTTTGTAGAAAAGGATGATGTTGTGGTGATGGGATGCAAAAGAGGGAAA
>JAHZMV010005120.1:0-35259 GCA_027743765.1 Coecobrya sp. COE2 | reverse complement strand
TTTGGGGCTTTATTATTTTGTCACATTGTTTCCTGGATATTTCTCGAGTTGGAGATTATCTGGATGTTCATAGTTTCCTGGGAAACTTTCACGTTTGAGGGTTTTCTGGATGATCATTGTTTCTGGAATAGACTTAGATTCCTGGTTACAGGGGGTCGGAGAATTCCGGAAGTTGACACAGTTGTGTCTGGTCCTTCGAGTATTTTGAGCCATCTTGTGTTTCCATTAGTTTGTCTTGTTGTTAGACGAATTGTGGGAACACGAGAGAAAAAACTAAATGTTCGCACGGTAGCACGATTTAACTTCATTTTATTCACGTGATTTCTTTAATTTAATGGTATCCAGTCAATAGGTATAATATTTTATGTATGTTATAAATGTAAAAAATTGTAAAATGTTCAAAGTACGTTATAATATTAGCATTACGATTTGTATAGGTACATATACAACATAGTTATTTTAGTACATACTTTCGCACAATGGCATGAATATTGGTTAGTTGTTATATGTCAACTTTATTTAAACATAAAAGGCAGTGTAATTTGAAATAAACCAGTGGTAAGGCAAATACTTAAAATCTAAATTAAAAGCGATTAATAACATTAAAATGAACTTGTTAATAAATAAGCTACAATTTCAGTCTACGGTAACTTTGATTTGGCGGGGGCTGAGGTCATGATTAAACAGTATCCGCTAAAGTAAAATTAAAATATGGCACAAAGAAAGTAGCAATGTTTGAACAAACTGTAAAGCTGACTCGACTGTAAAGTTAATTAATTTCAAAAATGGAAAGTCTTTACACAGCGAATTCGTTTCCAAAATGCTTGTCTACATAATTAATGCTTTGTTTTAAGTTAATATTGTTACTTTTACAATTGCATGTTAATAATGGTAATTAAATGCATTATATTTTCATGAAGCTCACGAAATGACATAGGATTTATTTAAAGCTCATCTTTTATTGTACAATTGCCACCGGGAGAGTGGAGTTGATTCTGCTGTTGTTGATGCACAACAATGTGGGATTTCTCGGTATCAGAAACGTATCCAGCCTCAAATGTATAGTGCGTGGGGTAAAGCAGTAAAGGTTCTGCAGAAAAAGCCTTGAGGTCTCTTCTTGAAAAGAATTCCATCCACGAGGCACTATACCAAAAAAATAAAAATAAATTGCTTTGTGACCCAACATTTTTTTGTCCATTTCCATTCTAGTTTGGAAAGGTTTTCATCCTTTCAAGGTATAAAAAGTAATAACTAATGCTTATAAAAAGATGTGTACAAATGAAAACGACCTAAGTTTTCAACCGATTAAATGTAAACTTCCGGTGGTTCTTCTATGGCCGTTCATTGTAATCATAAACTTACTTGTTGTGTCGATTAAACATGATGGGAAAATACTCGTCAACTGGAACCAATTTTTCCAAGGGTTTCCCGTCAAGCAACTTGTGTGCCCCTCGGTACGTCAGTGCATAACCCAATGTCCAATAAGAGTAATCGACATGAACAATGAAGTTTGACCCTTCAACCCATGGCTCTTTGGCGCCCGCTGATCTCTTCCTTCCCAGATACCTAATACAGAAAAAGGTTGACACGTAAATGTACTTTGAACATGGGATTATAGAAGGTCAGATGAAAGCCACGAATACTTTATCAGTTTTCCCTTTTTTTATCAACTAGAAGCCATCAAGTTGACATTTGACATAATGGAGGAAATTAGATAGCTCCCCTCTGGAGATTTGATTTGTAGGATATTCGGGCATTGGACACAATGTGAACATAATATAAAAATCATGAGGAATGCAGGTCAGTTTAGAGTTTATAATCTATAGATTTATTTTCGTGTTATAGAGATAAAACTATTATGATATTTTTGGCAAAAAAATAAAAAGTACGATCGATGAGAGAAAGAATAGCGTTAGGTTGTAGGTGGGTTGGTAAAAACAAATTGCGATGTTTTGAAGCGTCTCAAACAAGATTTCACAATGCATGACATTTCTATTATATCTATATCTGTAAAGGTGATTGACAATAGGTATGACCTATAATACGAAAATATGCATGTATGTGTGTGGGTTAAGTATCGTGGGACAAAGCAGATGAAAAATCGGATACTCCTGTCCCTGTCAGGAAAAAATCAACTTTCATAAATTCACGTCACCGGTCGCCACCATTATTATGTCTTTTAAAAATATGTTTTATGCACTTCCTTATATGCGTTCGAGTTCCTGCACGTGGTATGTGTATACATGTGATATAGTGTTATGCTCACGATCCATCAAAAATTATAATCTTCTGGGAATAATGCATGATCTTACGTACATTAGATCCCAATCCAGGAACAACTTCGCAGCCTCCTCAAAGAGCCTTTGAACTTGGTACACGAAGTAAGGCTCAAAATGAATATCATCCTCCAGAATGAGAGCCGTGTTCACATGATGTTTGACCATCTGTGCAAAAATAGTAATAAAAGTGAAACTCATGATGTCAAAAGCTCCCTGTACATATATACATGACAGACATAGAATATATTTCTTTGCTACAAGATAATATCATATGTATTCCGTTATATCGCTGAAATATATAAAGAAATATGAAGCGTGAAAGCTGAACTTCAAATACATACGACGCATACAAAATATGAAAGCATTACAAAAGCTTAAGTAGTGTGTGAGAACATAATATCGAGGCTTTTGTTTTAGACAAACGAGAATTTTATCTGCTTAACGGGATATCTTTAGAAAACCCTATAAGTTATGTCATCAGCTAGCTTTGTGAGTTAAATACTAAATGCTATGCACAGTTTCGTCTCGGAAGCCGAAGTTAAAAAGTTTTGTTGTACAAGACTTGTATTATTATGCAAAAGAGGACTACGTGTCTAACTGTCATGTATGCATGGAAAGAAATCATTATAAAGTCATCGTACGTCTCTCCAGATCTTCAAATGGCTGAGGAAGCATCCGATTTCACCGAATTTCATCACTCGATCAGAGTATGGATCACGGTATTCCGGTAACGGCCTGATTCCCATCTGATCCAGATATTCTTGTGTGAGTTCCCTGTGTGAACAAAACGTACATTGTTACTGACTGAGTGCGAGCATTTTTATTAAATAAAAGTATCTTACAACTGTATGTACTCTATATATTACATATACACATAATGGATATAAATAGTATTCAGTTACTCAAGTATGTAATTCAAAAGCAAGCTTCACCAACTGCTCATGAATTATGCATTCTAATGGATAATGGATTATAAAATGACAAAAACCGGATTTACATCCACACACACAAAATATGTACGGAAAGCCACAATAGGCTTCTCTCATTTTTACTTTCCACAGTGTTTGTACACAAGGGAACTCAATATTTTTTAACTAAATTAACTTGTGTGTGTTGCCGAACCGCAATTGTGTTTCCGGATTGATTTCTTGAGAGTTCATTATGCCATCAAAACACGAGGTTGTAAAGTGGAATTCCCACAACTAATATAAGCAAGCTATTTTTCATTATCAAACAAGCATGCCATAATGTATCCTTGTCCTTGCATCTATGTACATACATAATATTAAATATTTATGACAGCCCAATTGTTCCTGAGCGATGTCTATATTGGCACCTTTGTTTTCACAAAACAGGGAAGGGAAACCCTTTTAATGTAAGTTCAAAAGTGGCTGATAAAAATGTAGTGCTTGGATAGGAATATATTTTCAGTGTTCATATATATATGTCTCAGCGGAATTATATATGATGACGTGACTTTCTCCTAGGAAAACACTGGATTCTTATATAACGCATAATACAGAGGCAATAAGCTTTTTCATTTATGTTGTGAATTTGAAAACAAAGAACTTCTTTTGAGCTACAGTGTCCATAAGCTACAACAAAAAGCTATTTTTGTGCAAACAACGATGTAGGAAGCAAAAACTAAAGCCGCTTTTTTTCTTTGTAAGAACAAACAAAGCCTAAGAAGAGTGTCATCTTGGGTTCTCGTCTAACTTATTAAGACTTCCAGTGGACAAATCCACTTCAACCAGATAATGCACATACCCTAATACGTAATACGTAATAATAGGACTTATTACTTCTGCTCTATTTTTTCTCCTCTTCTATTTTCTCAATTTCTTTCCGTTCCAAACAAACTGACCTGACAGATACCTCCATAAGGAAGAGACTAAAATTATATTTAAGTCTGATTGAGTTCCACTGACCCTGAGAATCGAAGGTCTTTTTTAAAATCGGTAAATTTTCGCTGTCCTAACCAAAGTAAAACAACAAGTAACTGCAGCACACCAAAAGTTTGTGCTCTTCATGTACATTCCAACAAGAGAGAAAAGAATAGACAGAAGGAAAAACCCCGGTTCTTCCAAGTTATATCCGGAGTAACGTATCATTACATTAGATTTACTGGAGCGAATAGTTTTATACAAGTTCCAAGCTACCGTCCTTTACCAATAACACGTTTTTTAGTTAAACTCGTCGACCAGTCCATTCATTCAACAAAACAAATGGAGAAAGGCCATTTTTTGCAGGCAACCTATACGAGTAATTCAACCAAATGGTACTACCGCTACCAATGCATATTACATTTCCCGCAAGTCTCTGAGTGCAACTTTTCCCATTTCCTTACAGCTATTTCACTTTGCGCTTCTCCCTCTTTCTGTTTGTGTGACAAATATAAAAGTGAGTTTGACTGTCTTTGAAATACGGAGTGAAAGTATTTTGAACGAATTTTTAAGAGCATTTTTTATCTGCCTCAGTTTGTATTCACTTGCTTTTACCTAATATGCATGTGAATGTGTGTTCAGTCAGCGTGTCTGTAGACATGTTCTGTGTGCTCTTCGATCTTGTAAGTCTATCGTACAAAAACTTTTATTTAATGTGGGGGACCATGTCACACGTGCGTCGTCCTACCAAGCAGCCAGTTTATTATAAGGCATCATCCTGCACAATGTTTACATTTCTTTCTGTAAGTGAGCATAATATGTGTTCAGATGACATATCCTAATGCGTATACTTTTTTGCAGTGAACTGATCCGAGTTAAAAGTAGCGTAATAATAGCTTATTGTGGACATGTTGAAATTTACGTGAGTAGAAGGCATCACAATACCTTTCTGCTCATGAAGATGCTGAGTAGGCCTTAAACTTTTTTTCTTCTCGAGAAAGCAGAGGCTGTGCTGTATTTCCGGCGGACTCCTCATACTATCATCATCGTCATCATCCAAGTCAACCCCATACATTTGACATATTTCTTCCCGTGTGAATTGCCCCAAGGGAATATTTATCTCTATCCCGTCCTACAGCTTTTCTTTTTCCATTTCCTTAGTAGAATTATGGTGATACTGTCATAAGGCGCTATTTTTCTGCACATACCATTTTATCTTTCACTACCGACTACTGGCTAATGTTCTGCGTTCAAATAAGTGATTTTCCTGTTGGGAATGTGCGGTTAAAGGAAAGCAATAACTGAAATGAATGCGAAGCCAGTGTTTTAACGTAGTCCTCCTTCATTCCTTCCATTGTAACACTTGTGAAAACACAATAGCGTTTTCACCAAAGGATTTCACATTCCGTACCCTCAATGCGCCAGAGATGAACATGTATATATGTGTGCTTTAGATTGTGAAGGAAAGCTTTGAAGTGCAGGAAAGATGTTTTATGATAATAAAAACTGATAAGCTTTCTTCTGGAAACCATCACTGTTATGTGTGGTGGAAAGAATAGGGTCCATCTGAGACACATGCTCCACTGAATGCCATCGGTTTGGCAATGGAGACTCATATTAATCATCTAATTATCGATTTTTGACATTGACCAAGAAACATTGATAACATTATTTTAAAATAGTCTTCTCATTTCTTCCAGGGTCTGTCTAAGGATATAGAAGTAAATAGACTGTGAATCAAAAAGCGGGGAGGATGTCAGTTGGATTTGAGCATCATAAGCCAAGTCATTCCCCATCCCATGGATATGGGCACCCGGATTGGAGCTCTGTTGGTGGTGGTAGTAGCGGCAGCAGTAATAGTTACGAAGTCAGAGCAGACAGTTGGAGTAGCAATAGCTCCTCATCTCTTCTAGGTAGTTTCCCAACATCCCTAACACTTCCCCATTTACGGCACCACCACCACAGTCGTAATCATGGGAGCAACGGTAGCACTAGTCCTCTTCGTTTCAGTGGCACAAACGGCATGTTCAGTTTCAGTGCAAGCTCAGGAAACGGTAATAGAACGTTTCCATACACTACCAGTGACTCCTACAACAACGAAGCAAGTAGAGACAGAGATAGTGCAACTGGGAGAACATTGTTTGGGGAAAATGAAACTTTTTCAGAGAAGAGTGCCAGATTTTTGTCTCTTTCGCCAGAACCATCACACTCCGCCACTCTGTCACAATTATCATCACACCCATCATCTTCTACGTCTCATTGGGCGTCTGGTGTAACAAATAGGAAAAATAATTTCGAAGATATCACCCCTAATGTTAACTATTATGGGCCATTAGACAAACTCGACCATTTCGGAAACACGATGAAACACAGCGAAACAGCATTTAGTTCCTCAATGACCCACTTGAACATCACTTCCAATCGCCACCACCATCATCACTCCAACAAAAGTTTCGCTCCGTCAGCAGTGGCGTCAATTGAAGAGTTTGTGAACAAGTCCAGCATGGACGATGTAAACAACAGCAATTTAAGAAACTACATTGGTCAGAATCTATCTATGGATATATCATTTGATGGAATGGGCGACTTTCAACCGCAAGAAAACATTTCTACTAGCTTTATTTTTAATGGCACTTCTATCATGGACCCAAATGGAACAGTGATAGACGCTGCCAATGCTACCAATGCGACACCCGTGTCCATTCTTCAAGGGAACCTTTACGCAACTATTCTACCCATCATGCTCTTCTTTTGTGTTCTAGCTGTACTTGTCAATCTCTTGATCGTGATCTCAGCTCGTTGGTGTCGTAAACCCATGTCTCCCACTTTATATTTTTCAATTTCTCTCGCCCTAGCTGACGCTTATGCTGCTGTGGTTCTCGCGATAGGACTTGTCATAAATTCCCTTCTTCCCGTTGTGTTTAATTATACATCTGTACCCGTGTGCGTCAGCTTGATTGTTGAAGCATTTAGGTCAGTATTATACCATTTTACCATTATACAAATCACTGTTATGAAATATTTTAAATATACATTGAAAATGTCCACATAGATATTATTGGTTTTAACTTAATAGTGAGCATTTTTATCATATAATTTTTTACAGACAAGGCGGTATTCTGGTAACAGTCTGCCATCTCCTCGCCTTGGCCATGAACCATTGGATAGGAATTGTGAGACCACTTCATTATGCTGCCACAATGACAAGACGAACGGCATGGACCGTCATAATCTTTTCCTGGATTTGCCCAATCACAATGATTTTCATTTACTACTCGAGTATAAGTGGAGAGGGGTTTCAAAGCCCTGGATGTGTAACTTTCGAATTCCTCAAGGAGAGAACGTACAGGACAATATTCGCCAGCTGCTTTTTCGCACCACTGATTCTTATGTCCTTTATCTACGTCCATATTTTCATCATCGTCCGGAACCATCACACGCATCGTCAACGATATCAAGTAAAGGAGAAAGTATTTACTTTCTATTTTGTGCTTTCGCCTTTTTTTTCTTAGTTTTTGGCATAGCGTTCGGGATTATGGACTGAGCGAATTTCATGAACGATTGGGAAAGAAGAAGATTCTGCTCCATCCATCGATGAAAGCAATAAATAATGCCAATTTACGTTTTCTTTACATGCATGCATGCAGACTATTAGATATTATGTTTATCCAGTAATGGGAAAATGATTGCTTTTCATACGTTCCACACAAAGGATAAGCTTCTTTATTGTGTCTAACACTAACTATTTCACATAATTTGCTTATCACTACAAGAATCCACTGAGGCGTCTCCCTTGCTGCTTTGTGTTTGCTTTATTATCATCAGCTAAGTAAAAATAACGTAAAGATATACATTTTACCATTATGTACAGACTAAATTAGCCCATAAACCGAAGCAAACTTTCTGCCTTTACGAACTACTGTAAGGAAACAGTGAGGTTAAATTCAAATTCAGAGGTAGAATGTACCCGAAAATTCCAGCTAAAATTAAGTCTGTTGTAAATTCAAAAGGACAGCAAACAGTTTATTTAGTTTTTTATAAGGAGTAAATGTGCACAGTTGTCAGTAGCAAACCGACATGTTTTAGTCAAGTTGATGAAATTCCTAGCTAATTTGTGCCAATGTGGAGAAAATGTGTAATAAAGGCATCAAGCAAATTAAGAAAAGCTACCCAACAATAGTTTCACGGATGCGCTCTCATCTTATTCTTGGATTACAAATCCACTCGGCTGTCAGTCAGAGCTGCTGTATCTGACCAAACTAAAGTAGTCAGTGTTTGTCAACCGTACACAACCTGTCGTGCTTTATTACTTTAAATGAAGATTTAATTAGAAGTGAATGCTCGAGGGATTAATTAACGAGTAGGATGAAACAAAAAACAAAAACCACTTCCCTTTAATACTATATGAATTGGTCGAATGAATAATATGTAAAAATAGTGATATATTGTACAATTGTACGTTCATATTATGATGATGTTGTAGAGGACACATTTCATTTGCTACTGACTGAGGCTGTTTTGGGGAAATGTGCCTATTTACTTGGTTAGGGCACAGTGCACTTTCGGTAGCCAACATCCCTTTCTCCTTTTATCTTCAAGGCTAGTTGCTTGCAGGCCGCCTATATAGGTATCCCATTTGATTTGCAGCAGCTAAAGTACGAGTTAAGTATATTTGGTGCCTACGCTGTACATGACTGGAATTCGAAAAAGCAAATAAGGAAGGAATAAAGGAAGTAGCAAAATTATCGCAAGAAACAAGTCAAGACACGCAATAACAAAAATGCCTTCCTTCCTTGCATCTTGCCACTCTTGATACCACTCCTTTTAACTTTAATCGTACATAAAGAGAGATAAACAAAAAAAGTACTGAAGGTAAAGTTGCAAAGCTTATTATGTCTGCTGTACAAGTGAGCATATCTGATTCTGATCCTTGGGGTATGTATATATGCAGTACTCTAAACGAGTACGGCAGCTTTGGGTGCATGTTCAATGTTCGGACCGTTACATTAAGGTAATCAGCAGAAAACGAGAGAAGTAACAGTAAAAAGGATAAGAAAAGTAGTTTCCCAGCCTCATTCCATTATCAGACATAAAGCTTTCATAAATCAAAGAGGAGAAAGTCGTTTGGTCTGTTATCCCGAATTATGCATTGCACTCTCACAGTGCCCCATGTTTATTAACAACATAATTTGTATGTTAGCCGGACTTGTTGGTTTCCTCCGTTGTTTTTCTTTGACAGTTAAGCATGCCAACGTGTGTGCTTACACTTTACATGGTTTATTCAGAAGCCATCCCTATACATAAATAGATGGATTAAAGTCGTAAAACAGAGGTTTCCGGGTGTGCGGTTTAGTTGGAATTCAGAAAAGTTTTCACATCTCCTAAACTCTGTCTGTTGTTATGTTCTTCTTTGTTCTCGCATTAGTGTAAATACATCGAAACGAAAACGAATGTGTGCGACAACACAACACATCGAGTAAGATACAAAAGTGCCATTCATAACTAAAGGAGTTGAGGAAGTAAATATACATAAATCACAATGGTATAATAGAGGACAACAAGAGAATCCCATCCTATTTATTACACATTGCATCGTGCTTAGTAATAAAAAAGCCTGTCTTCTGTCTTCTCCGGCATTTTCCATAGAATTTCTCTTTTCTCTATAATTTCTCATTATAGCCGATATAGAGTGTGCAGAATTCGATTGCTCGTTAATTAGAACTTCAAGGGGCTCGTCGCTATACGATTCACATAGTTCATGAAGGTCACCTTGTCCTCCATCCAACATTCGTTTAAGAATTGCTGCTCCATGTCCTGACCTGATGCAGGCAGACATGTTCAGAAAAGAAATTTACAGGGACAAAGTACATGAAATATAGCATTTTCTGGCAAATTGGGTTATTCTCAACAACTTTCCATCGAGTACATTATATGTTGAAACAAAGAAGATTACTCGATTTTTAGGGATACCCGCACATTGAGCAGAAGTCGTTTTGAGACAATAGAAAGCAATTTAAAACGAATTTGAATGAAAAACTAATCCTTCCATAAAAGATGTACATGTCAAGGCTAACCATTTTGCTGATGCTGGAGAAAACATTTTTTCGTTGGCTTATTCTACGAAAAGTGTTTGTTTATCATGGTAAAAGTTGGGACCTATTTTCGCCATTACCATCAGGGCTTTAACGGGCGAGAGACAACATGGCTATCGGTCTATACATACATCTAGCTCTTGTAGCACAAGCTTCACCATTAAATTGGAAGAGAAAGTGAAAAGTAGACACAAAAGTCAGACCGACATGCTACTTTTGATCCCGGGAAAATTGCTAGTATATATGCATTAAATGGTTTTCGGGGTTACACTTCAAGAACCAGGGTGATAATTATACTTGCATTGTTGCATGTTAAAGTGTAACATCTCTAACCGGAGCCAGAACGATAACAATATATGCAATTTGGCTTGGTTTCTGTGATTACGATGCACCAATGAACAATTAGAGCTGCAACATGCAACATTAAAAACAACTGTAGGTGGAGGTAGAATTATTTACTACCATTCACACCACGAGAGCCACGGTTGTGGATTTATATACAGATACAACTACAGCTTAAAGTTTGGATGCTCTCTTATGTACAATAAAGAGTAATTCAAGTAGGTGTGAACATATTATTTCAAATGGCAACATTAAAGAATCAGTCAAGGGAAAACTGCTATAAAGAATCGATACTTTCTGAAGCGAGGAAGTATAGCTATCTGTTTATTCTCCCTGACACGCGTTCACGTATTCCACATAACCACAAATTTTTACTTTGCACTTCAAATTTAAAAGGAAATGCTGGAAAGCATTCTATGTAATATTAAAATCAGACATGACCATTGCAATTTTATTGACGTAATTCAGGATTCATTTTCCGCTAAAGGAGGACATCAAATCAAACGTCCATTCATTCCTACACATTCCCGACAGTCATCAAACTCTTTTATATTATATTTTTGAGTTGGGCAAACAAAGGGACGACCCTGTAGCATGCTTTTATTCAATTTGAAATGAAAAGGCGTAGATACTGTCAAACACGTACAGCCTTCAAATGGCCAATTTCCTTGTGTTCGCCAACAAGCTCAAATTTTGAAATATGCAAACAATTTAAAGTTACTGCTGATAATCATAATAATAAACATACGGCGAAAATGAATGATCACACTTTAATGGTAGATACACAACAACAGCAAGCACCACATCATAGCATGTTGTCAACGAATAATTTCGAATGACATCAGTTTTCGATGGCGTTGTGAATAATATATGGTGCGCATTAAATACATTTCCTTGAATAACAACAACAGAGCAATTTCATGACGTCATTATGTCCGACTGCACAAGCAAAAGCTTGTACATAAAAATGCGAGCATCTTTTTGATGGTCCATAACATAACAGACCATGATGACATGACCCATTATCATAATGTGGCGTTCCCCAGAGAGTACAATAGGAACAATTCCACAGCTACAAACTACGAAAAATACACAGCCACGTACAATCACCTATTCTATATCTTTCTTCGGTGGTCACGTTTGAATTATTCAACTCATGACATGACCCAAAACATAATAGATACTGGACAGGAACAAAAAAAATCCCCGAAGAAGGTTTGAAAATACACATTCCCATGAGAGGAGTTTCCTGTACCTCGGACTTTTTGCAAAGAAAAGTTCTAGGGACGCAAATGGAGAAAATATTCCACAACCATTTACTAAACCGACTACTTACTTATTGTTAGTCTACGCGACATATCCTTTCGATTCATATGTAATGCCGTTTGTAGATGACAATGTGAGGACGATGAGACTTTTTCATTTCTTGTTATACCATAACATACAGTTGTACGATTATGGAAGTAGTTAGCAGTAGCCGTGGTGGTGATTATACATAAATATGTATTTTATTGTGGCCTCCTAGAGAAAAGATATGAGCATTATTGCTTCTGTAATCGTTTTCCTTTTTCCCAGAAAAATATCGCCAAGATTAGTTTGGATTTTCACGCCATTTTCTCCTGTACATTACCCACATGCCCAGTTTCAGATTGCAATATTATCTGTTTCTTTATCTCTATAAATGCTCTAATATGGTCCACTGTGGATGCAAGAATATCACATGGAAATGGAACGTACTGGACCAACAGGGAAAAAAGGAAGGCTGGGGGTGAAAGCAAAGTCATGAATGAAGCTTTGCACATTCGTATAAAAAGGCAGCTTTTCGAGAGTATTATTATATCCTCCTCCTCCGTACATACTTTTCGCAATAATGCATGCACATAATTATTGGCTGTTTCGGTCTTTTCGTTTTAAGAGAAGTGGTGTTGGTGGCGGTGCAGGGCTCGTACAAGATTCACAAGAGGACCACACGAAACAAACCTCAAAGAAAAGTTTCACTTTGCATTCAAGGATGTACGTTTGTCGTGTAGATAACATGTACATTCTGTGCATATACATCATACTGACATGGAGTGGCTTTACTATCAGAGTATGCTATTTAATATTTATGAAGTTCTTTTCCGCCTTGGTTGTGATCATGAAAGGGAAAGTTGGCTCCAGTCTGGTCTTCTTAGTCTCCCAGCCTCTTATGTGCACCGCTCATGGCAAACCACATTAAGTTTTGCGTATAACATGACTTTACTGCTTATATCCGCCTGTTTGTGTGCCCTGTTGATTTTACATATGTACATAAGCAACTATATAAAAATGCCTGAGAATTCAAACCGCTAAATAAAATGAAAAGCATAGTGGCCAATTCCGTCTGGAAAGGGATATTTCCCCACAACCATTTCTCACATTTTCAATATATTCACGCATTCTTTCAGAAACACGGCTGCAATTTATATTGGAGTACGTAAACGTCCTCGCGTTCGACTACTTTTGCTAAACCAGGCCGGCCAGCCCACCAAAGAAAAACCCCAAAAATTTAAATGTTTTCTCCGTATATTAACATGGTAAAAAGCAATGCAAATAAAATTTATGCGAAAGCAGTTTTACTGTCAACACCTATCCACCTGGGTTCGAGCTCAAACAAACAGTCAGGCGAATATTTATTTTGTGGTTACGTCTCTGTTTTCCCTCCCCTTCACAAATCTATTTTAATTCTCTAAAGCAGCGCATTACAGACTTTTTTAGTGTAAAAGCTTTAGTTTCACGAAAAACTAAACCGCGCGCTTTATCGCATTAAATGTTTGTTGTGCATCAGTGAATACGAAAATCATCATAAGTAAATATTATAGGAAATGGAAAGCTTGACTTTAAAGTACGCACGTACTTATTCTTCTCAAGAAATTTCTGCTACTTCACAGCTAGTATGTTAAAATCCTGATAAGCGTCCATTGCTTTATTAGTCACACATGCTTGAAATTTCAATATCATCACTTGGTTCTCTATGACGTGATGATATTTGAATAAATGTAACCGCATTTGACGTTAACGTTCCCAACGTCAGCAATTTTAAATCATAGTAAAGACATGCAAGGCCACAGTCAATTCCAATGCAAATAGTATCCTATTTTTGAGAAATGGGAATTATAACATTTTATCAGAACGGAAGAGACGACAAGAGGGAATGTAAAGATGGAAATTAAATATGACTCCAGGAAATACAATAAAACGTAACCAAAATGTATGACAGTTATTTATATCTTTACGACAGCTTATTATAAAAGGTCTTGTCTTGACAGCCATCCCTAATGTCATTTTCCTTGTAAAAGCATTTTGTGGCGGGCGTGAGAGAAGCAAGTAAAAACAGTGAGCATGGGACATGCATAAAACATAAAATATCAACATGTGTGTCACTCACATAGTCACACATCATATCACTAATCCTTTGCACCTCATCGACTTCACGAAATAAATGTGTGAAGAGATGCTGTGGTGTGTTGCTCCTGTGAAAAAGATAAATGAGCTAGTATAATGTTTACAGGAGGATATGACTCTATAGCATACGAATTTAAATGGGTTGGAAAAGAAGAAAGAAGTAAAAGGAAGGTGACTTATGTCTCCTTCTGTTTGCTTTCACCACTTTTTATTTGCCTGGGAATTTCTTTGAATGCACATAACTTTATGTATTCCTGTCAAGCTTTTCATTTCATGTTTGGTGTTGTCTGCCATCATGCATCATTTCCTTCTAAATAACAGCTTATTGAGCCGTATCTGTTTATTTTACAGAATGAAACACGTACATATGTATTCCGACAATTTTCGTATTTTATACAAAATCACACAAAAGGGTTCACTGGATTCAATGTGAAAAGTGTGTGCACTCTACAATAATACAATATCTTCTTAAAATTCGAACAGTTAAATCCATCGAGTACAATAAAAGTTTGCAAAATACAGTTTATTGTTAACTTCCTCTTTGCAAAATTGATGAAAAGCGCTTACTTGACATACATAAGCAAGTAGATATTTATACAGTGCAAATTTCAAGAGAAAATTGCGAATCTCTGGGCTGCTGAGAATGAAAGTTGTTAACACTTCCACAAGATTTTCAATTATCTTCTTTGAGCAGTTATTCCAAACCGCCTTTCTCATTTTATTACTTTTTACGTTCTTAAACTAATCTAAAACGGTTTATACCAAGGCTATTTCGTGTTGTGGCTCTCTGTACAAGAAATAATATTAATGGAGACATATGCCACACGAATTTCTGATTTACTCATGCCCAGTTCTTTTGAACATTTTCCTTTTAGAATTTTAATGCAGACATTACCGATGGGAAATAATAGAGAGAATGAATTCTTTACGAATGTAAAACAGTACAAGAACCACGGAGCCATGTTTCTTTCATTCTATTTTTTATCTACTTTCCATATGTATCCCATTGTTCTTTTTTGAAATTCGTACGGACAGTAGACTAAAGTATTTGTTTTAGCTTTTTAACTTGATGAAATTCACAAAACACACTATATGCCTTTGTTAATTGCACATTGTTGCTCGTGTCTCTTTCGTTTCTCTAGTGGAAAAGAGCAAAAAATATATTTATTTTGTTTTTGTTTTCAGAGTTCACAACAGCTCAAACGGAATGTAAAGGCTGTGCTTACGACAATGCTTGTTCTGGGAACGTATATTATTGGATGGATGCCGGCAACTTTGTACTCGCTCGTCGCTTGCAAGAATTGCATCTACAATATTAAATCGGTAAGGGTACATATATGTATCTTAAATTCATATTTATTTATAAACAGCTAAAAAGTTATTTGATGGAAGATGCTGCACGTTGCAATTCTATGTAGGTACATCTCACCACATATATATGTACATGTTATTCATGTGTACACGTCGTTTTTTGCAATAAAATTTTTTTTGTAACTTTCCCTAGAAAGTTGAAAGAATTAGCTCATTTCTGGGGGTGTGCGTGCTCATGTATGAATGATCAGATAAAATTGTCTAGAGGAAAGCAAGTGATCGTTCAAAATGTATTTACAGTAACAATATATTTCTTTCGGTTCAATTACTTCACTGATACTGATAGCCAAACGTGGTACAATAGTCAGCAGTTTTTGCTGGTGTATAGTTACACAAACTAGCCACAAAAAGTTTCCCGTCATGACGCAAAAAGTTGAGACTACCAACATGAACTTGGAATGCAAAAATAACCAACTTACAATACAACTTACATACTGCTTATTGGAAAACTTTTTCCGTGTACAAATGGTGTGGTTTCATGTTCCTTTTATATTCTCATTTCAGCTCTCTGAGATAGTCAGATTCTCATTTGGAATTACCTGCAATTTATTGGTTATCTTAAAAACGCTTGTGGATCCTATCATATACGCCGCTCGGATGTCTGATATACAGGTATGTACACCATCTATACACAGATATATGTGCATATTGTTATATCGATGTGATTAATAAGGATCATTGATAAACCCATATTGTGCATCCTAACATTTGACTCATGCAACGATTTTGACTTTCTTCTCGTTTAGATGGCTTTGAAGAAGATGCGCTACGATATCCTATCAACATTTTGCAAATCCTGTGCTCCAGAAGAACCTCCTAATGACCGAGGGTACTATCTCAATAGTCCATCCTACAGAAATTCCAATTTCTAAATCAGAGCTAACGCTACCGCTACTAATGCTTGCCAAAAACGCTACTAACAAACACGTTGAAACAATCATTTTAATAGGCCGAAATTGTAATTAATTGCGTGTCTTCTCTCTTTCTCTCTCTCTTTCTTTATGTGTGCCTGCTGCCTGTCTGTTGAAAACCACTCTCGCTCTCCTTTCTTTCTCTGTCTCTCTCTCTCTCTGTCTCTTCCGTAAACTACACACTGTGGTTTGTTACCTTCATATCGCCGCTATTGTCTTTCTCTCAATATGACACACAAAATGTCATCTTTCTCTCTGTGTGTGTATATATGTGTGTTTAAAATTTGATGTAATATGTAGTTGCTCAAAATTCAACAGATCTTTCTACGACACGAAATCCATGCGAATGTCCAGTTTTGGCTCCCGTTCAAACTCCTGTCGGCGGATGAACAATACGAATGCCAGCGTACGGATAAACGGGAATCAAATGAATCACAACAATCATCAACAGAGTCATAAACAACTGCCGCCACACAATGGAATGATGATATCTGGGTCCGGTAACGGATACCTACCATGCGCTACCGAGGTTCGATCTCATCCCAGTAGTAACGTGAGCAGCAGGAGGTCATTTGTACAAAGCAACCAGCCACAACCGCTGATTACTAGCAAGTCGTCCTTTGAAATGGCAGAAATAAATTACAGCCAAGAGTAAGAGACCACCGCACGGATATTTCAATTATTAACCAATTTTCAAGATACAAAAGAGTACTTACAATTTATTGCAAATGGTATAGGAAACGACTGTAGATATCCTAATGTTAACTGTAAGAATATATAACATAACAATTTGGCTGTGGCCAGAACTCTTGGATTTTATGTATCTCAAATCTCAACTTTTGACATAGCTCAATGGCTTAAAGAACTGATGATGGAAGAGATTTGAAAACCTCTTACTTTCCATGCATCTGTGGAAAGTACTATATATATACTCATTTAAGAAATGCAGGGTCCTTGAGGCATTCAAACCGTAGGAATGCCACTTCAACTTTGTCAAAATGCCAGAAAGTTTTATCTTTTTGAAAACTATGAAGTACAGGTCGCTTTTTTGTAACTGCAGGGGAACCATTTCATTACAATTGGACATCCGTTCATCTATGTATATGCCCTTGTGGTCCTATATTTAGGCTTTAATATTTTATAGAAAACTTACAAAGCAGCACAAGTTCCCAAGAGTTCCTTTGTACTTACATACTTTACAAATAGTTCAACGCGTATGTCAGATTGAACTATACATTTTTTTGTATTATGCACCATTGTATCCATTACATTGTACATTATAGTCTTGATTTAGTGGAAGTCGTATTACGTGTTTTAAATGTCTTTTATGAAAACGTTGTATAATAAAAAGGTATATAATTAAATCTTTAAATATTGTCTACTTATGAATTTAAAAAGGTTTTTTTCTAATATTGGACGAGACGTAGTGAGTCGCATAATGTAAGAGTTTGGAAACATTTGGTACCTTATCATCAAACTCTCTAATATTTGTCTACTTGTCTTTTTTATCCGAACATTTTACTTAATTGATACAGATACACAAGCTAACTAATATACATACATTTGAATCTAATTAAACTTAGTTGAATTTTTAATGTATTCTACACGCATTGAATAATTTTAAATGACGAAATGTACAGTTCTGTATGTTGTTCCCTCTGTACACTGTACAGTTGAGTGTTTGCGAACAATTTTACTAATTAATGAAATGTATATTCGTTTAGATTTGCGCTACTCACGTCAAATATCAACTATTGACTTTTCCGGCCAAATGTTCAATGTTGTATTAAGCAGTTTACCTACGCCATCCGTACATGCGGTGTCGGCACTTCTTTCACATTTGTTACTTGCTAAGATGATGACTCGACTCGTGTAATAATGATGTTATAATGTATACTGTTTTACTAGTAATTTAGTTTTAAAGCAAAATATTCTCTTCTCTTCTTCATTTCAAAATGTTTTATATAGCAGACTTTAAATTATAACATGCATGTATGCACATTTGTATGAAAAATGATAATTTGTAATATTAACAGCTATGTATAATATTTTCGGTGTGCTTTGTAGTGTTGACCGTAGATAATTAAGTTAATTAAAATTTTCGGAATAGTTACGTGCATTTTTTCAATGGATGAAGATTAGAGACCTAGATCCAACGAGAACTAGACTGATGAAGAGTTAATACCTATATGCGGGAATCCGAATGCATTAATTTTAATGGTGCTACAATTAAGTCTCTTGGAGAAAGGTACAGCCATGAAGTATTGTAATTGTAGGTGTAATGTCATGTAATCTGTAAATGTGATTGTATTAGTATTTATATTTACACGCGCACTAACTAAATTAAGTCGTATGTACATTGTACTTTGTACATACGTCGAGTGTCAATGTGACCTGGAAATTGGAACAATTATTAATTGATCTACTAAATTTTGTAGTTTCTGATGCCGAAAAATTATAATGGCAAGAAAACCATAGTTCTGTAAGTAAAACATTATGAAAATGGAAAATCTAATTTTAGGCATTTTGTGATGCCATGTTAATACTATTTTATGAATACAAAAGCGGTTTACGAATTTATACTCTATTTCAGCTACAGTTATACTCATTCTCATGTTATTTGATGTACAAATTAATGTTTAATATAATTATGACAAATGATTTTAATTATGCAGTTGAAGTCATGAATTTTCGACTTGTTGGAATGTACGAAGAATGACGTAAAGAATTTTACATTACTCTAGTTGTCGTAACTGTACATGATACTGCGTGTAGTTTTTGATGTAATATTGAAATAAAGTTGACTTAGTTTGTTCATCGTTATATACTTGAATTGAATTTGAAAAATTACTTTAAAAATAAAATGAAAAAAGGATAATAAAACTTACAGTCCATCCACAGCCTCAACGTCTTCATACTCCAGTCCAATTATTTTCATCGTATTTTGCATTTTTATTAGCCGGTCCGGGCGACGCTTCAGATTCATCATATATACTTTGTCGAAACCGATTGTGGACGGAGTTATCTCCGGTGCGAGATACTGCTGTAAAGCTGGAGATACTTCCAGTGGAGGAGTCCAATAGGCTATTAATCAAATTAGTTTTTTAGTACCAGGGAAAGGACAATCATCATTCATTAGAAATTGAAGGAAGTTGATTTTGCTTACTTGCGATTTCTACTCGAAGATTAATCATTTGCTCGTAGTCAATTTTTAACGGGGATGCATCATCCAAAGGTGCAAGAATATAGCCATACTCCAAATCATTGCAAATTTCCATTGAAATATTGAGCCTTCTCGCGTTTTCAGAAAACAGGATAATGTCATCCTCTGGAATCGATTCATTGAATCGCTCAAACGTGGGCAGTACTCTTTGGCGAATATCCATTAACACAGCGCTGTTAATTAATGGCACAGGAAAGCATCCAATTTTCTTTCGCTCTATTATTTCTGTGTACTCGTCAGTTCGTACATAATAATAGTTTTCCATTCCTCCCCAAAAGTTGCTATACATTCCACCAGAGAGAAGCATAGGTGCGACCAATGGCTTTTGCTTCATTAAAAGATATTTAAGTGTTTGATTGTTTATGAGGAAGGCATCCGCATCTAGAAACTATTAAAACCAAATGAATTGAGATTAATTCAAATCGAGAAGGTAATCACTAAAGTAGATGGTTAAATGTTATCTTACCCAGATATAATCAGCCCAAACTTTGGTTGCCAATTTAATAGCTTCTTCTTTCAGTCTTATGATATGGCGAAACCTTTGTGGAGTCCAAGACACTGGACTTTCTCCTTGATCTGATTGTCTTAGAGGAGGTGAATCCGTAATCGAAACCGACACAGAATGATATTTTCCCCATTCACCAACATCCTTCTCCCATGCTCGTAAAATGTCAGGGGTTGCATCTTCGTTATGATCACTTTTAATCCTATTTAATGAACAAAATATAACACATTATGATTTATTTTCACTCAAATGGCATTACATGTAAATTGTAAGCTATTGCATACCAAATTGCGATCCTTTCCTTTGGGTAATCCAACCTGTCGATAAGATTGAAGAAGTAGGGTAACGTGTGTGCCTTATTACGAGCGAGAATCGCGATAAACACGGTAGGTTCTAATAGTCCATTATTGAACGGTGCGGTTTCATTTGCATTAGGTAAGTCTGGAGGAACTAAATGACCACTTTTCTGGCCGACAATGATTGTTGTGACTAGACAGGTATAAAACACTGAGTAGTGGAACACCACATTAGATAAGCTGCTTCGAGCCATTGTATGAAAACGAAAATCCTGAGATTCAAAATTAATTCAAATATAAATAATTCTATTTTATCCGAGACTATTCATTCTCTTGTTCAAGAGTGACTTCCTGAAACGAAGTGAGTTGTCAATTTGATTACTGCGCTGTTATGTATAATTGTGTGTGAGCGTTGGTATTAATGTGCTTCACTGGATTATTACTTCTGGACTAATACATTCCGTATAACCAGATATATGGAACATTAGAGAACAATTTTATGGCACTGTCAAAGAGGAAGCATAAGCTTACTTAATGTTCCATGACTGTTTATTTGTGGGACAATAAAGACACGGTTGATCCAATGAACTTTATCATTGACAACTTCATCGTGTACTCCTCAAAGTTGACAGTAAATGAATTATGTGGTATATGTTGGGATTATTCTGAAGACGGAATACGGAGATCAGTTTTCCATGTCAGTGCATGTATTTATTGTTCCAATGTGTCATTAACATTAAGACTCTTTCAGTTCCAAGACCTAGTGTGTAAATACACATTTTGTCCTTCCTGTGTACTGGCAACATTTGTTTCTGAAAACAAACATGAGTGAACACAGAGTATGTATATAATATTCAAGATTTCAATTGCATACGCTGTTGCTTAAGTCTACTTGCGAGATGACTTCTGGAGACATTTCTATAAAAATGTTTTGAATGGTTGATACCTACTCTTCTGAAAGGATCATCTGCGAATGCCGCTTACATTTTATGCCTGTCTCGGAAGATTACGTTATCTTATGCTTTTGGAATGCTTAGATGCTATTCTGCTCTCGTATGTGTAGTTTGAGCCAGCAAAGGGTTGAATGAAAGAAGGAAATGCTATGGAACTACGGAGCAAGCCACACGGCTCGCCGATGTGTTTCTCCATAGACTTTGTTTTCGCTCAGTTCAGTAAAATTGTTATCATGTAAATATTTGAGAAAACTAAAAAGGCTGAATTTAGTAAGAAAATATGAGAATGGCTGCATTTTATAATTTTAATGCTGAAATTCTTAACGAATAAGGGGAAATAGAATGTAGTTATACTAGTTATGTCTCGGCAGCTTTTATTGAGGGCGAAGGATTATACGACTACATACATGAGTTATGTTTCTGCATATCACGTTTTCATAGTGGGAGAACAATCTGTGAGAAAAAATGAATGAAAAAATCGTAAATAAATGCAGCAAGAAGCATAGATGTGTATATATGGTTGAATGGTTTATTGACCACGAAAGGGTAAATGGGATGATGAAATGCTGAAACTTTTACTTTTTTTATAATATGCAGATAATATTTTGGAACTGGAAAAATGTTCTACAAATGAAATGTTCACGTTGAATGTTTCTTTTTATTTTACTTTATTAATGGTATTTCTACCGAAACTCAACAACGATATAATATTTATGTTTTTAACATGCGCAGTTTGCACATTTGCACATAAAATTACATTTATAGACTTATTGGTTAATAATACTGGGTTATACAACTTTTAATAATATTGTTAGTTGAAAAACAAAGTCTTGTGTAATATTGTAACTTATGATAACTTTAACAGTTAGCACTGACTCACGACATCACTTTCAGTTAGTTGTGGTAAAATATATGCAACAATTATTTTACAGCTAATAATGAAATAACAGTCTAACTAATGTTTAACCATAGGCACATACATACATGATATAACACCGGTTATTAACAGAAAGTTGCTTATCGTAAATAATCAAACTAATAATAATAAATTACATAATGCACATAATGCATTGTATCAAAACTACCGAGATTTACAAGTTCAGAAATTATGTCATTAACTTAATCCAATTCTTGCTTAGTGTAAATCCAACAGCAGCTTATAGTAAAAACACCGAAAGAAATTGCTGCAATTGGGAATTAATTTTATGTTTACAATATAAAACGAAATTTTCATGATTACTTTTCCGTGCGAAGTTCATATTCGTTGATTTTCTAATTTCAAGAATCAAATTAATAATTTACAAAATATGAATTTTTCGGATTCCTTATCACATTATCACTGATTCCTTATGAAATAAATTATTAAAAGCCCGTGGACTTTACAGCCCTGATCTAGCCCAGATCTACAAGTTTTCCGTTTCATAATATTTAAGGCATTCTGAGAAAGTTTTCGTCTGGACAAATTGTATAGTTATACATAATATTATAGTTAGCAAAGTGAAGTAGATTTTATATACTTTAAGAAAATAATAATATATGGCCAAGTTTTTAAAAGGTTTTGTAGAAATCCTCCTACTAATCTCAAATTAAGGTTCCTGCCCTTTGGTTAAAATAGAGGTGCTTTCACAAATTAAGGTCTGTAAATATATTTAGGTATGACGTTACTTAGTCGGTAGTAATAATATTTACATTATTCTGTGTGATCATAGTATGTTTACGTTTACAATGCGTATAACAAATGTAGCTAGCTGTAATACGTACATTTATAATATCAATTGGGTTTACATTAATCGAGTGTTTTTAGGAGAGGCATACCTGAAGACATTTCTGTGCATATTTGTCACTTCGGTTAACATACAAACATGTTAAATGCTGTACAGTACAGAAGTGATCGGTTCTGCAAGTACTTAAGGTTTATACAGTGAAGTTGCGGTTGAATGGTTACAAACACGGAAATAATTAAATGCTAGGAGAAAGCGTGCATTTTACTCGCAATATTCCTACTAAGTTTTGTGACACATGAAACCTTAAAGGTAATATAGTCATCATCAACGCTGTCATAATCATAATATTAAAATTAAGTGAGAGGACGATGTGGTTTTGTAGATTACACCAGTAATACATTCTTTCTAATCTGACAGTAAAGAATTGCTCCAAATACATATTTCAAATCCATAATCATTAGAGTTGACGATGATGAAAAGACACCGAAACACAAATTTATATTTTGCTCGTATTTCATTTGACTTGCTCCAACTTCCAACTAATGAAGCATTCCCAAAAAGTAATGCTCTTGTACACTAGCAAACATACATGTTCATTTATCATACATACATTGACTGTCTATTGCACAAAATTGTACTTCTGCTGCTGCATAAAATAAAAATCTCCTCATAGGATGTTAGAAGCAATAGCTGCACAACGACAACATAATCATCATGTTTAGTTTTCATGATTTGAAACCTTTTTTTTATCTTTTAGCTGTGTTCCACGAGCCGTCGCTTTGCGCGGCTGTTGGAATAGCTTCCTCGGGATTCTGCCATTGAAAGAACCCACTGCCTGTAGCTGATGACACAAAGGATGGAGTAGAAGATGACAAGTGAGGCAATAGAGACGAACGTCACTGTAATCACCAACCGATCCAATTTCCATTCAAATAGAAAAGGAACTGGGATCCACGCAATGTGCACGCAAAGACTGAGAAAAGTCATCAGAAGCCAGCAGAGCGTTCCGCGTGATGCTTCCTGTATACACAATGATAATGATATGTTTACAACTGCAACAAATGGGTTGGATTTAAAATAGCGAACAGAGTTGATTATTCTGATAAATTCTTTTGCTTTGCATAATATATTATTTCGCTTCTTGCTTTTTGTCCCTGCACGATACTTTTACTACAAAGATGTACAAAGAGATAATATTATGCTATCGTTCAAGCCTATATGGTGCATTGGAAATTATCATGAGAATGAGTATCATTCTGACTTCCTTGCAGCAATTTTGCTTACACACATACACAAAAAAAACTTTCTTTCGTCCTTTTCTAAATGGGTTTGCTTCCGCCTGATATAGATTTATTGCTTACCTCCCAAGTTCCATACAGCATGATGAAGCTAGGGATTGAATGGAGTGCTTGTATTGTGATGGTAGCGATTAGCAGGATTTGATAGGCTGTAAATGTAACATTAAAACATAATATTTTTATGTTTGCACATAGTATATTTTCTTGAAATGATTCTTTCTGACATCCTGCAAACAGGTTTTGTTACGTATAAGTTTGATGTATAGGCAGCTCTCATTTTGGATTATGTGTAGTGTGAGCTTTGCAAATGTTACATAAAATTGAAAACTTACGGTATGGATCTTCTGGTGGCTCAATCCATCGCAAATGTGGAACATGCAAGAGTAATACTAGAAGTAGAGATGCAGTGATAAGCAGATCATAAACCTGCAAGCCATACATTTTTCAATCAATAAAATATGGACATGTGTGCAGAATATTATTTTATTACAGTCTGTTATATAAATTAAAAAAGCAATTTCTAAGAAAGTCAATGTTAAGAAGATAAATTCCTACCATGGATAGAATGGCGAAATACTTTGCTCCTGACCGTAGGTCGAGAAGGCCACAGCAACTGTTGACTAGTGTCATCTTGATTATATAAGTGTCGTATGCTCTCCAAAATTGGCAAAATTAATAGCACCACTTGGTTCTAATGAGATGGCCACATGAAACTTACAAACAGTCTAATTTGACAGGTACTAACGCGAAGTAAGTGGAGTTTTATCGTAAAGGGTACTTTGAATGAAAATTTCAAGGTTATATCCTTTGTTTTTTCAGCATTCCCTTTTAACTTTAGTTCCTTTATTATGCTGAGGTTGGGCTTAAAACTCTTAATTACTCAGCATTCAATGCTCATACAGCTTAGTAGTATGGTATAAGTGAATGAATATTATTGCAGAAAGAGAAACTGGCAAAAGTTGCGATAATATTTTCTTTGTGATTTGTATTTTGATCTCGTTGTACTCATAAAATACTGTCAAGTGATATTATATAGCACGCTCAATTTGCGCTATCGCCACTTTTCCAACAGATTTCACAATTATATATGAATTGCCTCACTTGCATCCAGAGAGAAAGATTATTGTCAACGTATGTAAATTCTGTAACTCGTTATCACAATTGGTAAAGTGTGCAAAATATGTATGCTATGGCACTTTGGAACAAAACGATGCTGCGTTTAACGCAAACTTGCAATTCATGCAAATGAAGATGATTGCCTTTATTAATCTCAATCTTGAGACAATTTCTCACAGATTTCACTTTTATTCATTAAATGTTAATTTTAATGACAGACCTCCTTTTTTGCCAGTGTTACGCTTGCAAGAAAATATGTATTTGAAACAGATTGTCAGAGGGAGAGAGGAACACACAAGAAACCACTGATGATGATCCGTCTCGGTGTGTGCCAGAGATTGGTATGTGAAGTCTGATTGTTTGTAGTAATAGTAAACCTTGGCATAACATGCGTATGAATTTGTAGTAGCACACGATGAGAACGATGAAAAGCATGAAATTTTTCTTTCTCGTGTTTCCTTTAAAAAACTAAGAGGATGATAATAATATGTGAATACTACAGTTTATACAGCATTCGTTAGACTACACACGAGGATGAAGAGGATTAGTGTGTCGTAGGAGGAATGAGGTATATCTGTAATGTGGATATAATAATACCTATATGGAATCTTCTTTCTTCTTTTTTTAAAGGTACATGGCAGTAAATAATAATAATAATATAAGAGAATATATATGGATTTGTTGGTGCATTAGAAGTAAAAAAAGATCTAGGACTGTTTTTCTGGTTAATAATGCCAACCACAACATTGCTTCTGCTGACGATGATGTTGGCTCATACATTAAGGTTCGAATGTTCATGAATTTTGTACACCGTACATAGGAACAAATTTGTAAAAGAGAACATCATCAGGATCATATAATAATATCAATGCTCCTAGGAGAATTATAGTGGCATTCAAAATCTATTAAGGGATAGGATAATGGAATATTCTATATGAGATTCTCTTCAATGATCTCTCCACCTTTTAGAGAAGGAGAGTGTGCGAGCGAGGNACATACATGACAAAATCATCATACCTCCAAAACGAGGCATACAAACAAGCCATGAATCTCTTTCAGTTAGTCACTACTCTGCTAACAGCAATAATAGTAAAGCAAATACTGAACATGCATAATGTGTCCTTATGGTAAAATGGAAGCAAAAAATCGACTTGGTGATGTTGGAGATAATGTTGCTGCTTTTGCTCTGTGTGGTAGTAGAACATAGGTAGCTGACATTAGAGCTTGGCTGCCAAGGTCTCTATTAAAACCTTCAGAAATCCCTACGTGCATTTTGGTCTACTTCTCGCCTCTAATAATATGACGCCAGTAAAAAGATGAAGCAGAAGAAGAGATAGTCGTCTTCCATGCAACTACTCTACTATCTGTTGTAGTGAACGCCCGTTGTTTTAATCACATTAGCAACATTACCTAATAACTAATAATTTTTCAGGCTACAGCTCCACGTTCTTCTTGTTCGCACTTTTATCTAATCCAACAACAACAAAACCGCTTCTTCCACTACTCATGGCTGCGGCAGTCATTTGGGGTTTTGGAAGATGGTTTGGTAGTTTTGTCAGTTAAGACGAGAGAGAAAAGAAGGGAAACAGTGGAATGGCTAAAATTAGAAGGTGTAGAGATATATGCGCTGTTTTGTAAATTTTTGCTCCTCTTTTCTAGAGAATTTCCGTTCTCCTTGCGTTTTCCACTCGCTCTCCGCACTCGTCATTAAGCTTCATTCATTACTCAAGAAGACAGACAAGCGAGTTTTTAGGAGATAGAGGAAATGTCTATGTTTGTGGTGTAGGCTATTAAAGGTCATCTCATTTTTATGCTGTCTTTTGGTGATGGAGGAGAGAATATTATATTATTATGCATTTATGTTATTTAAACAAGTCGATACAATGACGAAACGGCTATTATGATATTACGTATAAATATATTTTGTATCTACACACATTATCTTGATGATGCGAGGCATGGTCCTGTCTGTCGTGAGTATGCATGTGTAGGCGTCTGTTTTGCATTCACTTTTTTATGTGGAGAATGTGGACCTTCTTCTTTTTGGCTTGTGTCGCTCTCATGAATAAAAAAGGTTTTGTAAATAATGTTCTCGTAAGCTTGGAAAAAAGGCGTATGCCAAAATGAAATTTAGGCACATATGCATACAAACAATACCCCTACTTAAATGTTTTTAGTGCTAATCATCAAACTTCAAAATGTGATACAACACTACCAACCAACCGCTTTGAAAGCTTGTAACGTATAGGCTCTCTTGATAGAGATTCGATAATTTACTTTTCCTGTTGATGATGAAGATAAAAGTGACGTGATAAGAACTGCATTTGAATATGAATGTCCAACAAACCCATCGCACATTTGGCATTTGTAGACTTTTACCATTTTGGACTTTTTCTGTTCCTCCCATTTCCCAGAAAGATTTTTCTTGTTGTTATAATAGAGTGCAGGTGTCACTTGAAAGAAATATGACTAGACAAAGTTGGGAGAGACTGATAATGCAATGGGGAATGTTTGAATGAAACAGGTCTAAAAAGCATTTGTCTTTTTCTAAGCCCTTTTCTTCCTTCCGATAGGTTTAACATCTTTCCTGTAGGTTAATCTGTAGGAGTTCTTCAACGCTGTATTTTATGGATTTAATTCGGATAATAAGTTTATTCTGTATAACAAAATGTGTGTAATGATTAGTATTAGTGGTGGCACACACAGCCAAATAGCATATCAACCAAACCCATTTAGAGGTGCAACATGCAGCTAGCTTGAAAAGGAGATATTTGATTGAGTGTTGATTGCGATAAAGCATTTGTTTATTTCAAAAAACCTCGAAATTGTCAGAAACTCGAATTCTTTGCGTTCACGTCTCCTTTACCTGGTATGCATGATCAACATACTAAGCCATTATGTGATATATTAAAGGTCAACCTTAAGTACCGAAAAACAATCGAACTGCATTACCTTGTAACTTTGTTGGACACATTTTTTAGGATTAGATTGTTCTAAGGGCAAGACTGGTGACTGGTCATGACTCAGATTCGTCTATTAAAACGAATGAAATGAAGTCACCACGTAATGATGTACTGCCTACTGTGACCAGGATGAGCATGAAAGTTTTCACCAGGTAACGAGTTCCTATGAAACCTCGATTACCTAATTGTCAGACTCATCAACGCCTAAATGCCAACACGGACTATGGTGGAAATGTATTGCATTATTGCAAGAGGGGGATTGTGTACCACTTTTCTATTTTATAACTTTTCCAACCAAACTTCCAAAAAATAACATAATATTGCAAATTGTAGAGATCTATCTCTCATCACGACAATATATGAGACCTCATTTTCTCGAACATGTTTATCTTTCAGAAAACTATATATTTTGCGAACTGTAAACAATCTACAGACGCATATATATTTTCAAACATAAATGTGACGAGAAACAGCTTTGCATCCATTTGACCCAATAATGAAGACAACTCGAAGAGCCGCAAGTATGTGCTAATGTAATGCTGCACAGACACATAATAGTGGTGAATATATGCACACAGAGTAAAAAGAGCTTATTGTTCAATTCAAACAAAATCCAACATGCTAAATTCATTGCATATTAATGTAAAAATATGAAATGCGTACGTGGCAAGTGTGCGTGGATGAAATTCAGATTAGATGGCGATTTACAATTGACAATCTTTGTGCTTTCGACAGTGCAGTAAGTTCAGCAAACCAGAAAACCAATACAATTGAAATGCCCATGCATAATTATAGGATGTGAAACAATTTGATAATATCTTAATTTTAAGTGATTCAGATGATCTGTAATTCAAAGTGTACAGGCATTTAAAAGATCTAGAAAACGGCAACACATAAATAAACAAATGGTTTGCTAAAGAAAGCCAGGTATAGCCAACCAAATTCTGTAAATTTCTCCGGCCTCTCTCAAACTCAGAACTATAAAATGTACGTACCTTGGATAAATCTCAAAGAACAGGAAATGCAGCATAAACTTGCTTTTTGAGAACACCGAGATTGAAATCAAATCGAACCTCGCACCCACGTATTCAATTACATATACATCAACACATGCCACAACATTTTTCAAAAATATATACATACAACATTTCTGTCTATTTCGCCATATTAACTTCAAAGTTAAAACCCAGACAATTGAAATGCTTTTCATGCTCCGGTTAAAAAAGAACATGTGCATTGCACATTTTACGCACGTTCATGCGTATATTGCGTCTCATCATTCGACAGTACATTATCCTACGCCATCATTTAAACTATAGTCATTTTCGAACGAGATAATCAAAGACATTCTCTCTTGAAGATCATTATTCACTTGTCAGCAATTTACCGAAAAGTAAACCATCAATCCACATGAATGCCAGTTCACAACTGCTCAATCACAAAGCAAAGGACCACAGATATTTTGAAACCTTATAATAGCAAGGTTTACATAAACAAAGCATACAAATTTACGCTAATGACATGATTCTTCTCTGAAATAAGACTTAAATCCCAGATTAATTATACATAGTTTATAAGCAGTCCGTCGTGACCCCTCCCGTGACATTGCTGATATAACTGAACAAGTTACTGGAGAACAATTATTACTCTTTACTCAAAAATAATTATATTTTGCTAACTACATTACATTAGGTTTGCTTGTTCATTCAACTGATGCATGTGAAGCTAGACGGAGAACAAAGATTCCTAAGCATTTTTACAGACGGAAAACAAAGTAGTGCATAGATTGTATCGCATTGCCCCATTTCACCGGCCGGATTATCGTGCATTCAAACATGGCTTGTTATTTTCTGCCTTGAGAAATGCGTTTATTCCTTCGCACAACTCGGTTTTCTGTCTGTTTGCTCTCCCAGCCCCCGGCTAAATAAACAGTTGTGGAATATTTTGGTTTCGGTAAACACATTAATTAAACTGGAAGGTGATAATTGAAAGTAAGTTGAGTGATTAAGTTTTCAGTTGTGGGATTAGGAATTTGCACGGAAGTTGTGTAAGCAATTTTGTTGGGTGAAGTGCTAAATTTTTGGGTGGATATTTAGTTTGTTGACAGGTTTGACAGGGAAGAAGTGAAGTAGTGACGTTGCCATATTTTAAGGAAAAAAACATGTAAGTTGGAGTGAAGATATTTTAAATGATATGGTTTGAATTGTATGAAGTGAGATTTAGGTAATGTAATGGTTTGTTATTGTTAATGGTGTTTTAAGGGCACGTCCCTCGAAGAAAGATGAAGAGAGAAGGAGGGACCGGCGGAGTCCGAGTTCTTCAAGCTCATCTTCATCTAGCTCGTCATCCTCCTCGTCGTCCTCTGGGTCGTCCTCATCTGGATCAAGCAGTTCATCTTCGTCATCATCTTCATCCGGAACTCCACAACCGAGACGAAGGGATGCAAAGCCAACTGAAAGAAAGAGTCCCAAGACTAAATCAGCGTCAAGATCTAGGTAACTAAAACTGACGAATGAAACTATTCCTGTTTTGAATCTTCAGGTTTGGTTTATAAAATTATTTGATTGCTAATTAATTACCCACCTGGAAATTTTTAAAGGTCCCCTAAACCAGTAGACAGCAGCGCTCCGGATAAGCGGGAGAAAGATAGGGAACGGGACAGAGATCGGGATCGTGAACGTGACAGGGATAGGGGTGACCGAGACAAAGATCGGGACCGTGGTGGTAGGAGCCCCCGCCGATCATCCAAGTCACCCAGACGTGGTAGGTCACCAAAGTCATCTCCTGCTCCAAAGAGAGGCCGCAGTCGTTCACGCTCCCCCAGAAAATCGCGTTCCAGATCTAGATCTCCTCGAAAAGACAGAGAAGCTCGTAAGTTTTGATATAATTACGATTTGATTACGCCCAATGCCAATCACTTGATTACGTTTTTAATTGTATTTGTACTAATATTATTTATTTAAAGGTCGCTCACCACCAAAGCGTGAGAGAAGCCCAACCCCAAGGCCAACCAAAATTCATGTTGGACGTTTGACTAGAAATGTGACAAAGGAACATCTACAGGAAATATTTGCCAGTTTTGGGACGATCAAGGTATTTGAATACAAGATTTTATTTGACGTAAGATTTTAAAATGTTGAAATATTAAATGTTCGTTTATTTTTGTTGTTAGAATCGCACGAGTTTAAGTAAAACACTTAATTCATATAACAGACAAAGTAATATAATATTATTTTCTTTTGATGATTTTGTAATATTACACAGGAAATTACTGCAGCACCAGTTCTTAGCATCCGACCTCAGTTATCATCTGCAAGGCCACCTCGTAGGTCACCACCACCACCTCCACGAAGACGTCGAGGTGAGATTCTAATTCTACCCAGTCGAATCCTATTATTATATCATATTATTACATATTTTAAGTGTGCCTTGATCAAAACTTAATATTACCTGTTATTCAATTTGTGCAGGTTGGTCCCCAAGACCTAGGTCTCCTTACCGTCGTCGTTCTCCTCCGCGTGCCCGTCGTTCTTCGCCACCAAGGCGCCGACGTTATGAACGTTCATCATCCTCATCATCTCGTTAATGTAGGCCTATTGGTTCAGTTAATTGACATATAGCTGTTTACTTCTGATTATGCTAGAAAGAAAATGATTTATGTGGAGGAAATTTTATTGTACGAGCTACTTCAGTAGAACTAAAGTAAGATGATTTGAATATAAATATGTATTAACTACCTTACCTAATTTTCAGTTTTTATTTCGTGCTCTTGTATATTTAAATAAGTTTGCATAGCTTAGAGTAAATTAGTTATGATTAGTACAGACAGGTTGATACGAAATGCATCTCTAAGTTTTTGCAGATTATTATAATATGTTATTTAGATTTATGATATAAAAAATAAATAATTCAGCTACTTTGATTCGATCTGTTTGTGAATAGAAAGACTATCCTTACTGAAATCTTGAAAATATTGTGTTTCTGTTCATCATAAAAACGGTTCTTTGGGGAGATAAGATTACTGTAGACAATAGTTCTTTCTCAGTCAGTTCAAGTTCTAGTTGGTCACAAAAACACTGACATTGGTTGCTGAAGTGATTATGTACGCTGAATAATATACCCTTTGACAGAGCAATTTACTAGCTTTTGTAATTTTTAAAATTAGGCAAGGAAGGGGGTGCTGCCAATTTCATATACGTGGTACGTAATTGATGTAATCTGTCGTTCCATAAGCATAAAATGTAAAAAATTTATGAACCAGGATTTCTTGTCTCCCCTGATGCGTTTTATGGCTATGAATAGCTCTACCCACCAACTGTAAGAGTTAACCTCAGACATTTCAATTGCTATATTTTTATTGTACTATTATTTTAAGAATTTCGGCCTTAGAATACCTTGCGTGCACTCATTTGGTTCGGAATTACATCAAAAGATTTCTATATGATTTAATAGGGATTCATCAGCTATAATGACAGACGACCCTGCCACCGCAATTTTTACGTCCTTTGCTAAAGTGTACACCATGAATCCTAACAATAAGACATTTTGGCTTCCGTCGTCGTCGTCCGCTGTGCCCGTATCTTTTTATTTTGACAAGCATCGCTCAGTGTACCGAATTATTAGTTACGACAAAAAGGACCTCGTAGTTAACAGCACGATATTCCCGTCCATGACCTTTATTAAAACATCCTCCACCTTCGGACTTTGGTCGGACACAAAGCTAAGAACAATTTACGGATTAGGATTCACATCAAGCGAAAATTTAGCTTTATTTTCTGAGTGGTTTGAGAAGATAATCAAAGCAGCGAAAACGCTAGAAGAAAACTTGCCACTTCCCCCGCCGGCACTCAGTGCTGTTTCAATCGGATGCGAAGATGGTTCCGTTAAAATCAATCCAAACTGTATTGGACCACCCGATCCTGACTTGCAGCAGAATGTTAGCCACTCTGGAACGACAATAGGTTCTTCCTCTTCCGTTTGGTACAATGACGCAGAAGCACATGGAAATCGTAATTATGACCCTCCAAAGACGGTGCACGTTGTAGATAGTAATATTCAACTAACTTCATCTAATCGGGGAGATGGAGACTATGTGCAAATGTCTACGTCGCCAATGGAAAAACTTGCTCTAGAAAACCTACAGTACCAACGAGAAGTTTTGAAAGTAAAACAGTTAGAAATCGAATTGCATTCTATGAGGACAACGGTAAATACAATGCATGAAGCTTTTCAGCGAAAGTCCTTGGAATTTGAGAAAATGAAGAAAGAGTTATCCGAGGCAAAAGAGGAGGTGGAAGATATGAAGAATCAGATGAAAGCGAAACAGGATCATGTAGCAAAACTTCAAGAATCGGAAGCTTTGCTGAGGGAGGAAAGTGAAGACTTTAAAATACAACTGCAGGAAAGGGAGCAAATCCTTTCAGATAAAAAAGAGGAAATCAAGTATCTGAAAGCAGAAGTCGAAAAGGCAGAAGATGTCAAGAAAGAAAATGATATTCTAAAGGAGAGATTGCGACAACTGCAAACAGAGTTTGATGTTTCTGATAAGAACTGGGATACTGTAGAAATGGCTGCATGTGACATGACGGGAATTATTCAAGGATTGATAGGTGTACAAGGCAGACTGAAACAAGTAATTCCTACATCATCGACAGGCGACATATAAGCTACGTAATAGATAAAATAAATTGACAAAAGTACTGTAAAAAGTTGATAGTCAGTAAATACAGGAAGTACTCGGTTTACAAAAAAAACAATTCTTTCCATCGCATCAATTTTACTTACATGAAATTTTTTAAGGGGAATCTCATTAGAGTTCAACTTTCAACAATAGTTCAAGCCCATTTTCTTCATCCTTCATCCAGTCTGATTTCTTCTTGGACTTTACACTTCTCTCACTACCGTCTTGGACTTCTGGCGCTGTCTTCTAAAATATTTTATTGAACATTTTCTTGTTCGGGTAGTTAAAACTTCGCAAATACAAACGGCCAAATGAGAAGGAAAAATGTAACTAATTCTCCATAAGAATCTGAGAATAATTAGGGGACTACCCTGTCCAAAGTTTCCCCCTTTGCTTGAGTGACCCTGTTGGGTCATTTTTCTCATGACTCTTGACTTTTCGCAGAAAAATAGCAGCGGGATCTTACTCAACATGATGAACCCTTTCGAATGACGTATCGCACATGTCGACATGCCCATACTCTAGGGGCCCCTGCCCCTACATTTGCTTTGTTCCATCAACACTATTTCCTCTTTGAATAAAACAATATTTCACAAGAAAATGGAAAGCATTGGTGGTGAGCCTGATAGCTTGCAATGTATTTTAAACACAAATTCTTGATTTACTCGAGGGCGAATATCTCAGGCAAATCACAAACAATTTTCACTTACAACGGCTTAAATTAAACCCAATTAATTGTTGTACCGATTCTTTGTTTTAGAAATTTAAAATATTAACCTTTTCAGACAATAAAAATTATTTTGTTCCATAAAGTATCGCATTTAATGATAACAATGGTTAGGGTATCAAAAACTTTATTCAGTATAAATTTTGGATTTGACCTTTCCTTACAAGGATTTTGGATTTGACCTCCTAGTTTTCTTACGGAGTAATGGGGTCAAATTGTTTTTCTTTATGGATTTTTACATTTGTTGGAATTTGCAAACATTTCACACTGGGTATTTTACACTTGAATTGTTTTTAAAGAAAACGAAAATAAAACTGGAATACAATAAAAGTAGTCAAGATTGTAATATATAATAAATTTCCGATAAAGACGCAAAGTGAGGAAAGGTTCCCATAACGGAGACCGCATTTCCTCTTTGGATTGTTAAACCGATCCTTTGGACTAAGTATGCTCGAGATCTTGGTTCTCCGGTG
>JAHZMV010005119.1:0-12285 GCA_027743765.1 Coecobrya sp. COE2 | reverse complement strand
TCCACATTTGTTAGTGAAGTACCCACTTGGTTTGCTGGGATTATTGATGGATGTATATTTGAAGCTGATGCAACAACTTGAGTTTGTTGTTGTTGCTGCTGCTGATGATGATGATCTCCATGGTTCAGTTGAAGGGGTACAGGGGGTGTGAGCCCTACTGGTAGGGGTGGTGGAGCAGGGGCCGGAGCTGAGATAAATTTTGGCACTGCTTCTGAAGCAGAGGCTGCCATTGGGTCACCTATGTGAATAGGGAACCCGGGCATTTCAACACCACCTTTGCCGTCAAGACGGATTTCCTTTTGGATTACTATTGGCGTTCCGGAAATGAAGGATTGACTTGTTTGAAATGCGGGACCTCCTTGGGGCGGAGGGCCGTTCATAGCCAAATTTCCTTGTTCATCTTAAAGACAAAAATTTAAATAAATTGAAAATATTTGTTTCAAAATTTTATTTAAAAAACATTATGGTTGCCAAGGTTACCATGAGATCGTTTTCCAAGCTCCTTTTGCACATATCTGTGAACGTCCTCTAGTGCTTGTGGCAGCAAATGGGCCCGAATCCCCGTCACCAAAACACACAAAAACACCACCTTAATCACCGTTGCCATGGCAACAATTTTTTTTTGAAATTGCACAAAAAAACAATATTTTTTATGTCGTCATGGCCACACAAATATTTTAATATTTTTTTTATAAAAATATAGACGACCAAGAGCACCTTTCGGAGTCACAGCAAATAAGAAAATGATTTGACATCTGGTTGAAAAATGTGTTTGCTTTGCTTGAAAAAGCGGAAGTGAAAATAATAACCTTTCTGGTTTGGCATTATGCTTTGGTCTTTTGATGAAAGTTGACATTTTGTTTGGAAAGTGCTCTAAAGATCTACATAATAACATATTGTAAAATAAAAAAAGATTCAGTTGACTAGGTAGTCAATATTACGTAAAATAAAGTATGAACATATTACGAGAGACAGGATGCCATAACAATTTTTTTTTAAAAATTAAATGAATGAAGGTTATGCCATCGACCTTTGCCTTGCGAGCATACACACTATTCATCTCTCTACAAAAATTGTTAGAACATTGTCGCCTAACATACCTGCTAACGTATAAATTTGTAATATGGGCAGAAAGGGAAAGTGAAATTTTTTGGCTATAAGTCCGCATCCGTCACCACAAAAATTACAGGTAGGTAGATGGGTGCAGTGTGTCTGTGTGCGCGAGTGCAGACGATTACTTCATTTTTCATCTTCCCTTCTAGTGATAATGAGGAGATACGATTGACTAGTTTTTTTGTAGGCAGAGCACCATAAAGATGGTATGTATTTCTCAAGAAAAAAAATCAGGTTTTCATAGCAACCATGTTTGGGTGACGTTACAAAGCCAAACTGTAATCATAATAAGATGAAACCGCAGCGAAGCAAGTTTCGTTTTTCAAATTGATTTAGCTAGAACATATATATTGGCATGTAATCTAAGAAGACTGCGTGTAATAGTTTTTGACAAAAAAAATTGAAATCGAAATTGTGATAATGCTAGAGGCATATAGATATAAACTGAATGCGATTTTTTGTGATGGGCAGAACAAATCGCGTGACAGTCAGAAATATACTTAACCCTTGTATATTTCCCACTATGTTGACTCACGCAACTTTGTAAATTTAAAATATTGCCTTGGTTGTAGTAGTAAAATTTAACGCTGTGTGGTTAACTTGCTTTTGTAAAGTGGACAAAATCAATGCGAATAAATGAGTGGTCGTGAAACCGGTACAAATTTTACGAGAGACACGACATCAGATTGACTGGCTACTACAACAATCACGCGAAAACTGTAATACGTAATAATAAGCCATGAATATTTGCTCAACACGAAGTTAAAAAATAAGTAGTTCAGTAGTGGCATTGCGCTGACAGATAAAAAAAAATATGCACTTGTTACGTGATCAGTTTTCAAAATAAAATTTATGTTCAGGTAACAAGTGCAAATAGTTAAAACCGGTGGGAATAAACTTAAAAAATATATTTCTCAATGAAAAAGCCGTGAACAAGTTAACATCTTGTTAATTACCTCGTTTTAACAAAAACCAATGCATTTTTAATGATGATCTATATCATTAAATGTTAACGAGATTCATTTTCTTTTTTTCGAAAAAAATCACACACTTTAAAGCCATATAATATTTTTTTATTTCACTTTTATTTTCATTCTTGAGCTTGTAACGAGCAGCCTTTAAGCAAGTTTATTAACTTTTACAGCGCTACCGACATCGGTGATGCGCACCGACCGACCTCATCCTCAAAACTTTTATATTTTTGCATCTTTTCAAGCAAATAGCCTTAGAGAGATTCCCCGTTTTTTATTACCGTATGCGTTGAGCAGATCCATTAAAATATTTTATCTGCTTATGCCTTCAGCACTTACAATTTTTTTATTACTGATCCACCTCGTCCAATGCTACTGTGTAGGTAGCTCTAGCTCTCTCTCTGCTTCTGTTTAAATCAGCTACCGAAATTTCACATCCTTCACCTGTTGCTGCTCGTCAGTGTTGCTGTTGCGTAACAAGGAAAATGCACTTTGAGAAGATCAACAAAAAAGTGATACCTATAACCTGCAGCAGAACCAACACCGCAACAACCACAACGCCGTGTACCAATTTTTTTATGGATATGCCATAGGCCAGCCAAACCATTTTATCCCATCAGCTCAATGCTTAGCATATATGCCGATGCAAATAAATGAAGATATTCTGAATTTTTATTCAAACGAAATACGTTTCCCTCAGCCAAATAAAAACCACTGGCGTACGTTTGCACTAATTTAATTTGGCAAAATGTATCTCGGCTAAATCTCCGGCATAAAAAATATAAAAGAAGGGATGCATTCTTCAAGATACGCACAAATTTTCTCTCTACGCATATATTTTTATGTGGTTTTTGACTCGACTTGATTGACTCATTAAGTCCATTATGATATATATTTTATATGCGCCCAGATGAGCCATTAAGACAAACCAAAAATGTCAAAAGTCGATCAAAATTGTAACAATTATTGCCAAATTTCCCCCAATTTTTAATGACATTACCGCCGTTGCTACTTATTATTATGCAAACTTAAAATATTTTAGGTTGGGTTTCCTTCAAAAAAATATTATGAAAGGAAGCAACGTCGCTCAGTAAATTCTTTCCTTTACATATTTTTGGTAAAGTTTATTTGGTCATACTTGACAGCGCTGTGAAATTAGTTTGAAGGTACAATTTACATAACATTATATCATCATGGCATACTTGTTCAATGCATTATTATTACTATTGTAAGAATAATTGGTTTGCTAAATATTATGGGCGAAACGCGCGGCGAACAAAAAAGGAGCGAGCGACACAAAAACAAAAAGTAGACTAAAATATTATTTATAAAAAATAATAATAATTACAAATTGTTTTGAATTATTTTTTTTTCGTTTTGATTATCATTCTAGTAACTGTTATTGCTATTATTTATTTACATACATATTTATAAAACAACAAAACAGAATCACCAAAAATATTATAATTAAGGCTTATTATGTTTAAAAAATCCCCATTTTATCTTATTTTTTTGCCTGTAATCTAAAAAGGAAGACAATTTCAATTTATATGCTAATATTATTTATATTTTCCCTAAAAAACAATCGGAAGAAACAAAAAAAATTGTAGGATAATAATAATAATCATTATTTCAGTCTGGGACAAATGTCCTAATTTTTACACCTCCAGGGTTAGAATTAAGACAGTTGTCGGGGCAACATGAAAAAAGTAGAAAAGCTCACTATTGATTTTCTAAAATAAAACAAATTATGTCAGTCTGGGACCAACGTCCAAGAATAACTGTTTTAGGGATATTTTCCACAAAAATTAATAGTGAGCTTCAAAACACAATGCATATTTGTTACATTCGCACACATTCAACACCATAAATACTGACATTTTTTACAACTTTTCACTGACTTGGTTACAACCCGTGCTCGAAACCATTTGAAACACAAAGTAGGAAAACTCCACAAGAAAACAATTTTATTTTATAAATTTATCCTATTTTATATCACACTAAACACTTTATAACTTTTGCTACTAGGAAAAAAAAATTATAATCAGTCCATTCAGTCGTAAATTTTATATTTAGCGCTTTACAATAACATAATCTCACAAAAAATCTCCCTGAGGACCATCATTTTTCCTACCATGGTTCCGGAGTGTACTGAACCTGAGCATAGTCTTGGTGCTCACTAGGGCTATAGCTGTAAGGCAAATAGTATGAACTATACTCATTCTGAAATTCTTCCCTGTCATCATCATTACTCTCCTCTGCAGCACTATTTCTCCCTTGGTCCCGGACTGACTCCTTCTCCTCTTTACTTGATCTCCTGCTCGTGTTACTCTTACTTGCCCTTCCATTCCTTCTGTATGTATCCCTAGGATCGTAATAACTATCTTGATAATCCTGCTGATAACTTTGTGGCTGATACTGATGAGCATGTTGATGATTGCTTATCACCGGCTCCTCTTCTTTCTGCAGCTCCGCGGTAGGCTTCACCTTTTCCTCACTTTGCTCACTGGCCGCTGGTGGGGCCGCATAACTTTCCTGATTCTCACTGCCCCAGCCTGACGAAGATCCCCATCCAATTGTTGGTTGTGGCCTAGCTTTTTGTGCGGTCGCCGATTTTATAGCTTCCGCCAATTGTGTCAACTTTTGACCACTTGTTTCCAAAAGCGTCGCTGCAGCTCGTCCCTTTGCTTCCACAATTTGTGCAACAAATTGTCCCTTGGCATTGATAACGTTACTGATAAGCCGTCCTTTTGTTCCAATAACCCCGCTTGCCAGTCGGCCACCCTTAGCAATTAAATTTGAAGCCGCGTCACCTTTCGCTTTTACCAAATAGGTACCACCAGCAAGAGCGTTTGAAGTTACCCCAAGAGCACTAGTTCCAATATTGGCCCCAGTTTTCACCAAAGCGCCTACAAGCTCTCCCTTAGATCTCAACAATGAGCTTCCAATATTTCCCACGCTTTGTATAGCCGATGTTGCAAGTTGCCCCTTATTTTGAATAATTTGCTGAGCTTTCCAGCCTTTGTTTGCGAGGACATCTCCCGCAGTCTGAATAGTTTGCCCGATAACTTGACCTGCTGCTTGGCCTTTGTTTAAGATTGCGTTATTTACAGCGTTTCCAGTTTCCCTGACAACTTCCGCGATTTGGAATGCTTTTTGGGCTTTTTGTTCGCCAAGTTGAGATTTTAAATGTTTCACTGAGCCAGTTAACTGACCAACACCGTTAACGAAAGGAACTATAAGACTTCCTGGTCCACCGCCGCCGCCACCCCCACTACCTCCATGAGATGTGGGTGGCCCGTAGGAAGATGAGGGTGGTGGGCCATAGGAACTGGGCCAGTCGAAGTGCTCATTTGGGAAATAATTTGAGGGTACTTCATAACTTACAAGGGGACTTTGATAATGAATGCTGTCATAACTTGGGGCCTGGCCGGGTGTTTCCGCGGTTGTATAACCGGGCGTACTGGTTACCCTCACGTAATGCCCCTGACGATGATGTAAAATATCTTGAATAGATCCCGGATTTTTGTCACTTCTTTCTACTCTCTGTTGACCCTCATTGTCCGCATAATGGAAACTTGTAAAAGCATTTTCAAAACGTTGACTTGTCACAGAATCTTGACCGGATTGATCTTCCGCGGTTTTGTCTTCGTCCTCAGCGGAAGGATAAGAAGAAGGTGACATACGTTTCTTAAACTGATTCCGTTCTTTTTTCAGGGGATGAACGGGAATTTCGGTGGTGGAATTTTCGGAAGAATTTATTTCGGTATATTTGCCGGTGGGGGAATCTAGAACGTATTCTCGTTGGGATAGGTATATATAAGGAGACCGGCTTTCTGATGTAATGCTATCGGCTGAATCGTCGACGCCTGAAAAATAATAAAAAAATATTTTTGTGATGCAAAATATTCAAGTCAATATATTTGCCTGAAATGAATTTATTTGGAATTTTTACTTACCAGTAACCAGATTGGGGTTAAGAAGGCAAGCAAGCTGTAATGCTACCAGGGCCCATTTTGCCCCTCTCCCTATAAACTCCAAGCGAACTTTAACCATTTTGTTGGGGCAATGTGAAATTGGTACCGTAAAATAAATAAAGTTCTCAATTTAAAACCAAATATTTGTTCACTTTTCCACTTTGAATTTTTCAGTTTTTTGTCACATTTGCGATATATTTCACACAAAATTCACCACCGGACACAAGAGTCCTTAAGCACTTGTATCACCGATCGCATTTTTAGAGATCCTCACTATCTCTCTCTATCCCTTTCCTCGTCTCAGTCACAACTGAGCATCATCCCAAAACTGATTTTGTATTACACCCTTGTTTCCCTCCCGCTCCAACGCCTCCAACTGATTAAAAAGCTTCTAGTCAAATATGTCCCTCTAAACTTTTTTTTTCTAATGAGCTTCTCTAATGACGGCTGTCCATCACTATCAGGAAAGTCATCATTCTTGTCGCTAGACAATCTTTACACAAAAAAATCCTAATAATAATAATAATAATGAAGAGGACAAAATATTATTTGACACAATAGCTTAGTGTTTTAGAACAAACACACAAAAAAAGAAGCGAGCACCTCTTGACACGAGCTGCACATCATTTCTGATCTCTAGTCAAAATCCACTTGAATGTGTCTCTGCTTCACTCCACTTGTTTGGAGATTAGACAAAGCAAAAACCTCCATATTTTTTTTGTTAAGGCAAATAGCACAAATACCCAAAGGAACGTATATTTTTTTTGTACTGGTTGGTCATAGGATACATGGTTGGATGAGATATCCCTTTGGTTTGAGTACCATTTATGATGACGATGATGCTTACACATGATGCATGTCTATCTCAGCCGAGCATCTTTTTTTTCTTAGCGAGTAATAGCAATTTTATTATAGGTATATATTGGAAGTTATGCAATTCCCTGTTTTTTTTTCAACACAAAAAAAAATCGTAATAATAAGTGGTGTCTGCCTGACTAACTGTGAAGATAAGAGGGAGCAGCAGCAGCAACGAAACTCATTTAATAATAAATAGAAGAAAGAAAAAATAAGTAAGCCATGCAAACAAAAAGGTAAGGTAGCACAAAAATAGCCACAAAAAATCATCGCTCAATGTAGTTCATATACACTTAATGCTGACAATTATCATCCTACTCTCTGGTATGTATATAGCTTATTTGCTTATTAGGAGAGCAAATTGGCAACAAAGGAAAAAAAATAGCAGGTCAGCAAACAGAGCACAACTTCCTCCTTTTTCCCATCACTTTAGTGAATGCAATATTGGTATGACCACAACAACATTGGTCGTCGTCGGCAAAATGCAATTTTATTGGCAATAATTTTTTTTACATTGTTGAGTACATAGAAACGCACACACGCGCGCAATATATATATTTTTTACTGGCGTATAGGTATCGCACAAAGTACAATTTGCATTTCTGTTGGAGTGAGTACTTTTGATGTCGACATGATAATGATAAGCCGTATAAAATAAAATGATATCAAAATATATATTTTACTTAAAATCATATCCAGTTATCACTAGTAAAAAAAACATGCCATGTTCGTGTGTGGACTTGCCACACAAATATATTTTGTGGCGACGACGTAGAACAGTAGCAAGGTATCCCAATTGATAGGAATAACGTCACAAGATCAATAAGTAATCCTTATTTTGTATAAAATCTCTCTCTGAAGTAATAATATGAGTAGTCACAACAATCGCGTGAACAATACTTGTACCTAAACACTATATTTTGTAATGGTGAATTAAATATATCATTGAAATGAAACATTAAACGACCTATTGTGTTCTTTGTAATGAGCTATTACTCACACACAAACAGAAGGGCTTGTTTAATTACCACGTGTAACCTGATCAGATCTGATGATCATCACCGTCGTCGATCGTCATCGCCGCTGTGGTATATCGTCATTTTATTACACTTATAACACGTAATACACCTGTCAATAAATATCCTCATCAAAGTCATTAGTCATTCATTGTAGATTTTTTGGTAAGAATGATCTTTTAGGTACCTTTAATTAATATGCTGATTGCATTTTTCACACTTTTGTTTTAAGCACATAAAATTTTGACCCAGAATATGTACGTGACTTAAAACAATATGTGGTGGCATTTATTTTATTGCAGTTGCCTAAATATTTTATTTCCCGGCTAGCTCAATCGACAGAGTAGATAATTTGAATATTTTTTAAACTGTCAACTTTTTTTAACCTCTGGCACGTTTTTCACTGGTGATTACTCTATTACCAAAAAAATGTTAAATTCCGGCGACAATATAAAAAAATTATTTTTTTTGTCACAAGTCACGACCCTGCCATATCATCTTGTGAATCGGTTGCTCTAAATTTTATCAAGCTATCTAATAAAATGTTATTAAACGAGGAAGGGATTATATTTTTTTTCAATTTTGTTAAAGATATGTTATATATTTTTCATCTGATACAATTTTTTTGCTATTATGACAATTTAATATTTTATACCTAAATAGACGTTTTTATTATGACGACAAACTAGTACAAAAGCCACAGAGGGATCAGATTGCATCTTAGAATATATTTTTATAGGTCAGTCAATTGAAAATGAACATGTTTTTGATATTTTGTGACAGATTAGCAAAAAAATCATATACAGTAATCGGTTGCTCTAAATTTTATCAAGCTATCTAATAAAATGTTATTAAACGAGGAAGGGATTATAATTTTTTTCAATTTTGTTAAAGATATGTTATATTTTTCATTTGATATAATTTTTTTGCTATTATGCCAATTTAATATTTTATACCTAAATACACGTTTTTATTACGATGGCAAACTAGTACAAAAGCCATAGAGGGATCAGGTTGCATCTTAGAATATTTTATGGGTCAGCCGATTGAAAATGAACATGTTTTTGATATTTTGTGACAGATTAGCAAAAAAATCATATACAGATATTATTTTACACCGCAAAAGAGAAGAGCAATTTCTGCCGACTATATGTTGCTTTATATGCATTTTTGTTGCACTAATGCACACACACAAGTGTAGTAATTAAAGGGTTGATGGATTGGATTAGTGAACACGCCTGTCATTCAATTACATAATAGAAAATAATAATTGCAATCAAATGCTCATTACTACAAATAAGTGGGATGGATAGTACACATGTATACATAAGTTCAGCCCAGGTCAATCTCATCTTGACAAAGACAGAATACATAACCATTACTCATTTTTACACACATGTAATCTGCCATGCACCTGTGGTCAGAAAAATTGATCCCTTTTTTTCTTGTTGGCACGTCAGCAAAATATATATATTTTTGTTGATGGAATCATTCCTTTGCGAAAAATTGATTTGTTCCGTGAGGATACCTCATATTTTTCAAAATGGGATGATGAAGTAATTTGTTTTTGTAAGGAAGACAAATAGCTTGTAAATACATAATTTTTCCCACAAAAGTTGACAAGTTGAGAAAAAATTGATTTAGAAAATTCCTGGGAACCACCTGTGCAAAATGGATTGATTGACTCATCATCATTATTTCTATTAAGAATCGAAAAACAATGCGTGATTAAGATATAGGGTGTTTTTTCTTGAACAAAACAAAATAGAAAAATTAGGACGCCGGATAAATATTATTTTTTTCAAGTTTGGTTCAATGTGCCATAAATTGCAAATGCAGTTTTTTTTCTCATCGATACAGCGTTACTTATGGCTTTAATTCATTATAAAGATAGGTTATGAAATTTAGCTGTGGGTTTTGCCAAGATGGTGTCAATTTTCGAAGTCGTAAATACAAATTTTCTAAGGCAAAAAAAATTTCGATGTCCACCTTCTCATTACCCTAATAAGCTACCTGACTCAACATCCTTATCGGCGGTAAGTCAAACAAACAGGAACAAGAAGGAAAGAAGGTAATNTTATCGGCGGTAAGTCAAACAAACAGGAACAAGAAGGAAAGAAGGTAATTTACGAGCTTGTCAAAAACCTGCTGTTTTATGTACAATTTCTTGCAAAATGAAATAACCGGGATTGCCCTAACAAACTAGGTATTATGTAGAAAAAATGAAAGGTAATATTTTGGGTACAAAGTCTGTAGGCTCTGCTCAAAATTTTTGTTTATGAAAGTATAATACGTTATTAGAAAAAAATGTCAGGAGAATTTATGTGGCGTTAAATTATAGTAACGGCGTCAGATTGCATAATTTTTTTCTGGTGATTTGGGTTTCTTGGAATAACCCAAGAAGATTTATTTTTAAAATGATACGTGCGTAAAAATAGGAAATCCTTTTGTTGTTAAATTTCAAAGAAAAACCGCTTCAGGGGAAGTTTTCATATTATATTTTGTATCATCTACAATACATCCTGAGGAGTATACAACAATTTATTAAAAAGTACTACATTTTTCACAACATTTTTTTTCAAATTGCTTTAATGATGTTCAGATTTTTGAAAGAAATCCACCATTTGCTCTAATTTCTTGCCAATATTCCTTCGTTGCTTGGCGAGTTCCGCAATATCCACTTTCAATTTCTCCAGCAATATTTGTAGCTCGTCGTGACAAATAGTCGGAACTCCAAGCTGCCGATATAGTCCTTTAACTGTAGCCACGCTGACAATGTCACATTTTCCGTAATATAATTTTATCGTGTACCACTGAGCTTCCGTAGCCTGTTCTCGTGCTTTCATAAGCAACCAGGTACACTTCCCCTGTTTTATTTCCTGATCTATTAATTTGGCGTTAGCCTCATTTTTTCCAATCATGTCGCCTAAATCGTGCTTCAAGGCTACATTTTTTTTCAAATTGCTTTAATGATGTTCAGATTTTTGAAAGAAATCCACCATTTGCTCTAATTTCTTGCCAATATTTCTTCGTTGCTTGGCCAGTTCCCCAATATCCACTTTCAATTTCTCCAGCAATATTTGTAGCTTGTCGTGGCAAATAGTCGGAACTCCAAGTTGCCGATATAGTCCTTTTACTGTTGCCACACTGACAATGTCACATTTTCCATAGTATAATTTTATAGTGTACCACTGAGCTTCAGTAGCTAGTTCATTTGCTTTCATAAGTAACCAAGTACATTTACCCTGTTTTATTTCCTGATCTATTAATTTGGCGTTAGCCTCATTCTTTCCAATCATGTCGCCCAAATCGTGCTTCAAGGCAAGATATTCGGTGAATCTTTCCCCAATGTTTTCTACACTGTCCCAAAGCCCATCATTTCTTGGATAGGCGGCTAAAATCAAAGCAACTTGAATGGGACCACAGTACCGGTATTTGAAATTTCCTTTTCTGACGCAGGCCAAACGATTGGAAATTGTGAAATGGTTCATGTCGTAGTCATCATTGTTGGAAAGCTGGTGCTCCAAGCTTTGACCGAGGAAATATTCGTGAGAAACTTTAGAGAAGTATTCCAAAATTTCGGGGTACACTGGAAGATGGCCAAAATATTTGCGAAGTAAATAATATGTACTCTGCTCCATGAGAACTGTGTCGTTCATACAGAGAGGGTGTTTCTCGTTTTGATGGAACCAAGTCTCTCGTCCGAAATGGATGGGCTCGTCTAAAAGGAATTGGTCCATCATGGCGAAAAACGTTTGTAACATTTGCCAGCACCATCCTAATACGTAGGCTTGATGAAGTTGTTCGGATTTTATGGACGAGCCGTAAATTTCAGCAAAAGATTGTGCGACAAGGTACCCACTGAAAATTTAAAAAAAACATTATTTATTTTAATTTTTTTAATAATTTCACACCTATCAAAAAAATCTCCAAACCATTTTTGGTGTCTGTAAGCCTACCTGGTTTTTACATTTGGCAGTACGCAATAACGTACAACTTTCTCCATCCTGGTAGAAATCAAAGGAACATTCTTAAATCGCCCCTGGTCACAGGCAAGATCCTCCACCAAAATTTCCAATATCTTTTCAAAATCCTCGTAATTTGCAGAAACCTTGCCCATTTTACAGTAACGATATTGACGGATTCTTGCACACTTAAGATGCACTCATCGACAAGGTTTCAAACAAGGAATGAGCAATTATACCTGATTCTCGATGCGTTTTAAATACTCATTCATAATATTTTCGACTTTGTGGCATTCTCATCAAATGACAGTAAAAAATAAGGATGAATGATGTATCACCACATTAGCGTTTGAGGTAACGCCGACAAAAATATATTCCCTCTACAAAA
>JAHZMV010005118.1:0-65491 GCA_027743765.1 Coecobrya sp. COE2 | reverse complement strand
ATCATCCTTTTACCTGGGCTCTGCTATTATATTCTTATCCAAAACTCTCTCACAGCTTTGCATCCAGTCTCTATTACAGGCTCAGGGTTTGGTATAAAAACGGTAGGTTTTGGAAAACTCGAGGAGACTGATCTCATGCTAGCATACCGAACGCAACAAATTTTAAATGGCCTATTCAATGAAATCCTGGCTTCATATTGTATTTCAGTTCACTTTGTGATATGTATGGTAATAACTGTTGCAACTGCATATGCATCTATAAATGTTCCACACTTAATGTTTGGAGAGGGTATAGCCATGGCAATAATGACCATTATTGCTGTAATATTACCTTTAACTTTGATTTTCTTTGAGTCTGTGGTTCTGGGAAAGTTGGCAGAAACAGCGACCTCGTTCAGGAAGGTTGGACTCCGTCTTGTGTCTAGAAAGAGTTTGCACCGTAAAAATTTTCTCAGCTGCGCAAAAATGATTGTACAGACAGCCTACCCATTTTTCTCTGTGGATAAGCAGACATTTCCTCAGTTTTTTGAACAAGCTTTAGATTTTCTAATTACGTTATTAATGGCATAGTTCTAATTCTTTCTATACAAATAGAGTTAAAAATCGAGTTAATGGAGACTTTCGGTACATATGAAATGAAATAATAATTGTACAGTTTCGGCGGTATTAAATTTATTATGCTGAACGGTGGGGTGCCTATATAAATGAGATTTGAGCTTCAGGTTTATCGTAATGTTTCTATTTAGAGCAAAAATAAAAGAAAAATAATAACAATATGTTTAGCTATTATACACTTAATTCGACATTTTATGTACAAATTTTACAAAAACGGCTCATACATTATATTAAATATATTAATGGATCACGCAGACTATATACGTAATTATTTAAGAACAATGGCTAAACATTTTTATGAGTCATTAAACCATCAACATTTTATTTGTCCATTCGTAAGGCAACCATGTAATCGTAGACGTCAAGAACATTTTTATTCCTGTGATTCAATCAATCTGTCAGCCCATTCCCATGCTATTTACGAGACATTGATTACTAAACATTAATACTAATACTAAACTCATTCTATCGAAATAAAATTTTAAAACTTAATTAAAACAAACCGTTCATTTGTGCGTCAGAAAAACAGCATTCAGAATGAAGTCCGTTTTTAAATTGTCAGCTCTTCTCGTTTTGGTGACGTTTTTCTTTATGATGGTAATAAATCAAACTGATTATATTTCTAAGTAATAATTCTCAATAAACATAGTACACGATAAACTTTCTAGAAACTGATTGCTGCAAAAGAGAAAACTCCAAATCAAAAGTACATGAACCACGCCAGTAACAATCGCTGACCTCTCACAAAATGAGCTGCAGTAAAATGTTTTGGATGAACGATATTCCAAGAAGTAAACAATTAAACAACAAACAAAAATTATAAATGCCATTTATTGACAAAACTTAGATAAAATAAATTCAAACTTTACAAAGGAAAGGCAGTTCTTCATCTTTGGATTTATTTTGAAATTAGAATCACAATCTTAGCCCGGTCCAATCAACGAAATATTGTCAGCATAATGTTCTGACGCTTTCTTCCAACTGATTATCATCAAAATATTTAATTCTCATGATTTAGTTTGTGATTTCCTCCATTATCAGGCGACTAATTTTACCAGAAGGAAATAAAACGTAAATTGTAAAATTGTAAATTGTAAATTAAACGTAATGTGTTCTAAAATGTATCTGAATTCCACATGTGGTGAAAGGCTTAATTCTAAAAATCTACACGCTGGACCAGGTAAACTTAATAGTTGCTCGATTTCATCAATTTTTGTGGGTGAAAATATTATTTCTTTCTTCAATTCTATTTCTATATTACACTGTGCCCATAAATTATAAACTCACCTGAGTTTTAAAGTTTGAATATGCATAAAATCGTCCATAATCAGCATGCCATGAAGATTGTTACGGGTGTGTAAGCATCAACTAATGTACTATATCGTCGATGAATTTTGATAAGGATACTGACAACCCTTATCTGACTCATTTACATATTGTTTCAGCCAATAATATTTAAAAAATCCAGCAAAATGATGCTGTCCAAAAATTATAAACTCACTTAAAGTTAATTGAATAACCCCACTATGAAATTTGTACACAATTGTTCTATTTAACTAACAAGTTTATAAGTTATTAAGTAAGTTTAGTATGCTGAATGTAAATATGAATATTATATTTTGCTAGGTACAACCACACCAGAGTTACGGATTCGCTTGGGTGTATGGGAGATCGGAGGTATCCTGTTGATTTGGAGTACAGAACCGCCATATCAATCAGCACATATATTTTATTTATTGGAGTGTATTCTCCATAAAATTCTACATAAAATAAAACCAAATAGTTAGAAGTGGGAGCAGTGATACGGACGTATAAAACTCAAGAAATAAAAACTAACCTTCATAAATTTATGCCAATTTAAATTGCATTGCAATTATCGGTTTCTGAAAGTTTTTTGTTTCTTATGTCTTATACAGCCATACAACCACTTTAATGACAAACGGTTCGGCATAATTTTAAGGAGAATTTTATGTACATGCGTATAGTATATTTTATGTACATGCTTACATACCCGTAACAATCTTCATGGCATGCTGATAAGGGACGATTTTATGCATATTCAAACTTTAAAACTCAGGTGAGTTTATAATTCATGGACACAGTATATATGTGACATGCTTGCAAATAAGAGAGGAAATACATACATGACAAATAGGAATTGAAATCTTACGACCATATAAAAATTAAAAACTAATATCAGCATCGTATTCCTCTTTAAAAATTAAGTAAAGCATGTTTTGTCCAATTTTGAAATTTTGGGATATATTGAGACTACTGAATAATTGAACATATAGATGAGCCTTCAAAGGGCAATGGATTTTTTCCGCATATATTGACCGATTTTCATGAGACCTGGCACAGGCATTACTTGGACATTTCTCCTCGGTGTTATTAAAACAGATTTGAAAAAATCGCTAAGGGTGTTTTGTAGGGGGCGCAATTTTGGACCAAAAAATAGGTAATATTGAACTTAGGGAAAAATTGGTAAAATAAAGGAAATAAGTATCATTATCCACCAAAACGCGAAATAGTGCACATAAACACTACATGAATGCAACTAAAATTATTTCCGGCATTTTTTAACAAAATCTCAAATTACCCCAACAACAGTGTCTATGTAATTCTCATCCTCGTAAGAGCAGGTTCTGATTTTTATCAGGAAATGATTGAATCTCTCCATTGTCTGCCAGCAATCCACTTGAGTAATTAAAGATTGACGTCAAATAATAATAAATATTCGCGAATAAATGCAATCGTAGCATAAATAATTGTAAGCATTCCATTTAATAAAGATCCACAGAACAATTGCATAACACTTATCCTTCTGGAAAATAAATCTTTAAAATATTCTAAAGAAATCATCATCTGAAATGAAGTCCATTTTTAAATTTTCATTTCTTCTCATCATGGTTGCATTTTGCATGATGGCAGTAAGTTGGCCAATTTAACTCGTATTTAATTATAATTATTCGTGTTATTGAAGTGCGTAATTTATTTTCATATTCTAGACACCTATTATGGCTGGAAATAAGAAGCCAAAGAAAACTGAGAGCGATAAATCTGCTGACAACTTATTCAACGATCGCTGACCTTGAACTTTAAGAAGAAACAAGCATTACCGTTCTACTAGTTGGATAGCTGTAAAACAAACTTGAAATTGAATACATTTTTAAACCCATTTCCTTATTCCTTATTGGTCAAATCGGTTGCAATAAACCCAACAACCTTCAAAAACAGCTGAACATTTTTCTTTTAATGTGCCATTAAACGACGAACATTTTATTTGCCTAGTATTAGAAAGAAGAATGTTTAACCGTTAATTATTGACGTCATAGGCGGTTATACTGTAGTCGTCTGGCTCCATTCATTTGTGATCTCATTCATATGCTATTTAGAAGCCACTGATTGCTGAGCACTAATATTCAAACCATTCTCTCACTTATGACATTTGTGGAATTACTTAAAGCTGGCTGTTGAATCGATACACTGCATTCAAAATGAAGTCCATTTTTAAGCTGACACTTCTTCTTACTTTGGTTGCGTTTTGCCTGATCATGGTAAGAATTCTAATTTAACGGTTTTATGTTATCATTTTATATCCAACGTGGCCAATTATATATTACACATTACATTTTTAGAAACCCGTTGCTGCTGCTGGAAAGAACAGAAGCTCGGGTCAAAAGCGCTTTGACCAGGCAAATAGTAAAAGATGTAGTATGTTCCAAACAAGGAGTAGATTCTGCGTTCATTAAACAATATATTTGTATTTAGAGTATTTTTATGGCGGTTTGGTAGTCCTGTGGGATTAATTATCTAGCAGGAACATTAGTACAACCTAAATATACTTTATTACAAAACAGATAGATATAAATATACACATTCATAGGGGTTCATCGCATGAAAATAAATTACTATAAATGAAAATAAAATGGGTCAGTCAATATGTGCATCACAAAGTTTTTAATATTGTTATTTTTTTCAAATCCATTTCATTTACTCTGAGGGGGAATGTCTCAAGAATGCATGTACCAAATGTATTCAAAATCGGTTCATGTATGGATAACAAGTATATCTGTGGTTCATACAGTTTGGTATCTAAAGATGAAGGAGTACAAAGGATGGCTGAACTCAGCAATGATGACGTATTGAAAAACGTACCACCACATAACAGTAATAGACACCTCATTAAATCTTTTATGTAGATATTTGATTGCCTATTCGGAGATCTACAATGTATCGGTATTTTAATTGTGCAATCACTAACGTCAAACTAATTTATTTCAGTGCGACCCATTCTTCTTGAACAAGTTGTTTGTGACGAAGATTGATAACTTCTCATTTGCATTCCATCCATACTTTAAAACTGGAAAATTACTTCATAAATTACATATTTCAAATAAGGTGTTAACTTTTCTGGCTGAGAAACTCCATCGAAAATGAAGTCCGTTTTCAAATTATCTTTTCTTCTGGTTTTGATTGCGCTTTGCATATTAACGGTAAGCTGCAAAATTCTAAAAAGGGATTTTTTTATTTTTGAGAACAATGCACTAAATCTAAAACCCATATTATGTCTAGAAACCCATCATGGCAAAAGGGAAAAATCAGAAAACGATTAACGAAGCTACCGGAAATCGTTAAGCGTAATAAAACATATACAACCAAGAAGTTTCCTATGTCAGATATTTTATATACCTACTATAACTACACCAACTATGATAACGGATGCACACACTTGCCATCACTTTCAATGCACTCAAGTAGTACTTTTTAAATGCTCAATTATTTGCATAGTTATGATTTAGTCAATTTTATAATAGGCCAAGTGAAACTATATTTTTCATTAAAGTTATAGTTTGCTAGCAAGGTATGTATTAAACTTGGAGAATGCATATATAACATGAGTTATTTAAATTATAATGTGTTAAATACAGAAAGCTGTGATATCCTACTTGTTGCTGTCTGCATAAATACTTATTCATGTTTGCGATTTTCCTTTGCATAAAATGCAAACAAATCCATTGGGATCTAATTGGTTACTAAATACTATCAAACGTCTACGCCCAAACAAAATAATTTATAGCAATCTTACTCAGTTAGAGGAAGTAGTTAGCATTTTTCGTAAAATTACATGACATTTTTAGTATTATGTGAGCATATTACAGAACTGATTTGTCGGGTGTATTATATACTTTTAACAATTTGTGACTTTATCAAAACAGAAGATTAACAACTTCATGCTTACTTAATAAACCGTAGAAAGAAGCGACGAGAAATATACAAAAATCCAGGTCGATCGTACAAAAATTTCGTGTTTTATATATTCCACTGAGATAACTAGAATTACACGCATTTCAGCATATATTTTTGTTCTATTTGTGTGGGATCTTTGTCTACTATTGATTGCTGCAAAACGAAAATTAGATGAACCATTTACTTTTAAAATTACTTTGTTTTTCAGGTCATGTTGATGTGTAATGTTGAATATATGTAATAATGTCACCATTCAGACATAAAGTATCATAGATATATGTAATGATAATAAAAGGAAAGGTTCAATTGAAAAGCTTTGTACTTTCTCCATAAAAACTGTAATTATTTATTTGTCATATACAGTCAGCGTGCCGCAGCAACAGGCATACGTGCTCCCTCTTTCCTAATGGCATATTCTATGCTCACCATCACAGAGTGAATTTGCATCAATTTGTAGCATCACTTCCGGTAACCAGTAGCTTTATCGCCATCATTTTATCGCCATCACTTTATCGCCATCAGTTTATCGCAATCATTTGATCGCCTAATCATTTGATCGCCATCATTTCATCGCCTAATCATTTAATCGCCATCTGCCATCATTTTATCGCCATCACTTTATCGCCATCAGTTTATCGCAATCATTTGATCGCCTAATCATTTGATCGCCATCATTTTATCGCGTAATCATTTAATCGCCATCTTTTTATCGCCTAATTATTTCATCGCCAATCATTTGATCGCCATCTTATGTCACATTGCCCAGGAACAATTTCTTTAAAAATAGTTTTTCAACTACTATCACTATAATTGTAATAAAACGTAGGAATCGATTTATCATAGAACATGATCAGCAGTGACACAAGAGATCAGAGAAAATATAAAGCAGACAGGTACCTCTTGATAATGAGCCATGAGCCCTGTGAACACATGAAACTTTAATCCCTTTTCATATTCAGCAAAATCTATTCCTGTGAAATGTGGGGAAATAAGGCTGGAATTTCTTCAGCGAAGTAGAGTTGAAATTGTTAATGTAAAAAACAGCTCAAACATTCTTGCTAGGAATAAAGTGAGTTTTTTGATGAAATGGAACCTAAAATTATTTAATCGAAATACAGCAAGAAAAGATTTGGTACGTATTATTACACCTGAATATGTTTTTACTTATATAGAGCTAAACAATTGTTGCCAACAGTGCAACAGTTGCCAATAGAGATGAAGTTTTTATGGAACAGAGAGCCGACATTTCCTAAGAGAAGAATTTGAACTAGACATTAACTCTGTCATCATCATTGGACTTGAACTTACTGGGCCTCAGCTCTAACACAACCACAGGAATTTGGTCATTCTGGACCTCAAATCTGCCAATAACATTCGACTTAGACTTCCTGGATCTCAACTGAGCCACCAGCTTGGAAACGTAATTTTCCGAGGACTAAGTATAGTCGAAACCCCGTCCGGTTTATTTGGTCATTTTATTACTTGCGGAAGTTAACTGTTTGTGCTTGGCGGTACATTTTAACTAGTTGTTATGGTTGTGGATTAATGCTTAAGGATTAGAGTGGACCGGGTTTTAGGAGGAAAGTTCCACTAATAAACATAATATTAGAAATAGACCCTCAAATTGAATTCAAGTAGATTCGGACCCTTTATGATATATCTACTTTATTTCCCTGACATTTCTCTTATAGCAGTGATGTTTTTCTGAATCGCCTGAATTTCGATTTCCCTCGCATTGAATTATTGGTAATTTTCATGTATCTATTGAAACAGAGGACACAACATTTCTTAACATGGTGCATATAGGCCCCTTTATAAAAAGCGATCTTTTTCTCTCCATGTACTATTACCTCTATTGTTCCACTTATGAATTTTGCTGAATATGAAAAGGGATTAAAGAAATTGAATCCCACATTTTATTAGAATTATAATAATAGTTTGAAAAACTATTTTTAAATAAATTGTTCCTGGGCAATGTGACATAAAATGGCGATAGAATGATTGGCGATGAAATAATTAGGCGATAAAAAGATGGGCATTAAATGATTATGCGATAAAATGATGGCGATCAAATGATTAGGCGATCAAATGATTGCGATTAACTGATGGCGATAAAGTGATGGCGATCATCTTTCCGGGATTCGTATTGTACACGAAGTAATTTCTTGCTTCTTCTAAGAAAACTCCCTGTCGTGCCTTATATTTCATTGGTACAAAATATCGTCATCAGGTTGAAATACAAACGAAGCAAACATGTACATACATTAAACAGGGAGCAATGTTCTTTGCATTCTCGTTTGGAAACAATTCTTGTACATTTATTTCGAGCACCGACTTCAGTTTTCCTCGACTCGACTGACGTCACGCATTACATGCGATTACATGATGATGATTTCGTAGAAGATAATCAAAGTCTATCAGGGCCCGCAAGAGCAGACTAATTCAACGTGAATTTTGTAGAGTAAGATCACATGTGCTCATGGCCATGATAAAACGTTTGATGATGTGTACTTTTGTCAGCAAACAAGAAACACCCTTCCTCCTCTTTTCCCCAACTTTCTCTCAAATTCTCCCAATGCAATACCACCACAAACTGGTATATGTATATTGCCGTTGCCACCGACGGAAGAATTCTTTTTGGTTTAATGTTATTGGCTGCTAGAGGTTTAAGTAAACTACATATATGCAAAGTGTACACAAGGCTACATTTTATATGAGTGTGAGTAATACAAATATATGCAAAAGTTACATACATCAAGTTGCTTGAATATACCATGCTCTTTTTTTCTTTTCGCGACGCGTAAACTTTCATCAAAAGCTTTACTACTATAAAATTGGCAACTTTATTCCTTCTCCTTTCTTCAGGTTTCACTCTGCGCTTTTCAACACCCCTTTCATGAATACAAAGGCTTGGCTGCTGGTCGTCTCCGTGTAGCCAATATTGATTCATGATGGCTGTCAGTCAGAATCCATTAGGGAAAAAAATGTATGCACAAGTACATCATAGGAAATCACAGATCTCTCTATAAATAGCTTATGGAAATTTAGTCCTACTGGCGACCAAAAAGCGCAATCTCATAGTACCCCAAAGTCCAAATTTAAGTTGTCCTGAAATAAAAGCAAGTTATAAATCTTGAAAAGAAATGAGTGTGTACACATTGTAATCTTCTCCAACTCCAATAATTTTTATTACAATTATAACCATAGACGAACATGTATAAGCTAAAGTAAAGTATTTACAAATACATTTTATCTACCTAGTATATTTTGAGAATTTCATAATTTTGTTACAGATTTTCTTTTCAGTATACATCCTTATATATTATTTATTTAATACATATTACGCTTTTTAATGTACAATGTCTTATCGTATACATACTTAGGTATTTACAAATTCATTTATCTTCTAAATAATATAACTTTTTAGATACGTTCACATACTTAAAATCTTTATTTACATTTTCAAAACTTGAACGTAAATTCCATTCCTAAGCTTTTGTCTAAACATACACAAAAGTTGCCTTGTCTTGATTCACTGTATTTACAAGCATCATATAAAGAAGCATATATGTTTGTTCAAGCGAAATGTTCAAAATGTTAGTGTTTTAAATGCAACGTATTTTGCAAATGTACAGACACAGATCATAAAGTGATATGACTTTCTTAATCTATGCTAGTACACAGCTTCCGGTGATCATTCATAACGGAAAGTAAACTTTATCAATGAAAGCAACATTATTAGCAAAGTTAGTAAATACGACGAAGCATCGAGGATATACATATATACAAATATAACACTGTACGGGATGACGACAATGGTTAGTTTGAACTGTTAAACTTGTAAACTCCGACCACTTTGTTTCATTTTGCAAGAGAGCAAGGAGAACTGCTTATCAACAACATCACAGAAATTGCCGAGTTATATATTTGCATTCATAAAGGTTATTCAATGATGTGTGATAATAGCAAAATCATCTAAATGGTATTAATAGCAAGACATTTACATATACTCATTTACATTGTACAGATAGATTATTTGCGAATTCACATGCAACCTATTCTATATAAATGTATCTATTCATGGAAGTAGCAAGAAGTTCAACACATTACGTAATCATTCATACAAATGAAGATGTAAATTACTTCGTTAGTATACTCTACAAATACTCTCCGTTTACATCATCATCATTGATATTAGAATATTATATAATACATCGTTATCCATCCAAATTATGTTTTCTACAATTCAGGTATGGAAATGATGACGAACATGCCCTTGTAGCAGAAATAACAAATTGAAGTAAAAAAACACTTTCTCAGTGTGTGCTTGAAGAAAAAGATTATTATAATATACGTACAAGTTGAATACCTACAAAAACCAGCATTGCGAAAAGTATTTAACATTTTCAACATGCCACGATTTAAAAATCAAATGAAACAAAATTGCTGCTGCACACATTTCTGCTATAAGATCTGTTCACCTTTATATTAATGCTGCATGCATCAAACTACCAAACAGGTCTACTATATTTAGATTATTGTTATATTATGCTTATGCTACACTGAACTAGATTGAGTCAAAACTTTGTAAGCCCTCATGTTATTTTTTAAAAACTTTCTCTTTCTCACATTTCGTTTAGCTCCTAGTACCACTACAACAAGGTAATACGTTCAAGTTCCCCCACTTTTGATTTTGCATGGTTATATACCATACTTAAAGCAATGAAATGACGTTATTCATACATCGTATACTCTAATCTTACCATATACTAACATTAAGTATTATTTCTTGTAAACGAGATGGAGACGAACAACATCTTTGAAATGTATATACAGTTGCGGTATATGTATAAACATGCCTTTATAAAGAACTTTCTTCAATCCTCATCGTATTACATTTTCCTTAAATTCATCCACATTTTAATGTAACCTTTCCAAGAATCATCGTGGTACGAACTTTTCATTTCCCAAGGTCGCGGTAGAAAAGGTGCAAAATCCTAATTAAAGTGGAAGTCAACTCGCATAATTTATGTTTTGATTATTCTTTGGTAACAGCTGGGAGAAAAGGATGAAACGCTTGCTCACATTACAAATATTAAATTACAATTATACGACATAAGTTACATACTTTACGTTAGCAAAAGCATGCGTCACCTACAAAATTATCCTTTGTAACATCAGACAACCTATCAAATCTCACAACCGCATCGTTTTCTGGCAATATTATTATACGATTATGTAAGGATTATGAAATGAACAGTATTTATCTTTTAGGACACAAAGCTTTTCATTGAAAGTTTGGCCCTCCGAATTTGTCAATACATACTTTGGGAAAGGCAAATAATGTAAAAATAACAAAGAAAAGTGGAATCTTTCATTCTTTACTAGTGATAGAACTTATGTGATGTATAGGTATACAATAAATATTTATATTTCCCTATACGCCATCTAGCCTTATGATATCCTAAAAAGCATAAAATAAAATCCACCCACATACGTGATTTTAATATAGACATATAGACATCCATTCCATTTGTTTATTGAAAATAATGTAAACCATTATGGTTTTCTTTCTACTATTGACTGTATATATTTTATAGTATGTTGTAGCTATACTCATATAACTAAATATATTTCAATAATACGGAATTTTATGTAAACCTTTTAAGTGATATAAGAGAAAAGGTTATTTTGGTGGTATTTTTTGCAGAAAGCCTTTTCATCTTTCTACATTTTATGCGCTTGATCCCAAACTAATTGTACTTACTCTACTGCCGTTGGCCCTTACATAAATCTAAATTGTACAAATTTGGTTAGAATTGATAATGATGACTAAAACTGTGAGATTTGAAAGAGATGTCAATACCCTTAATTATATGACAGAATGTCTAAAGGAATAAATCAAAGGTACATGAATTGTCAAGCCAATTAGGACAATTCATACACTTTCACCATCAAAAAATGCTGATGAGAGACAAAATGTTGCTGTAAATCGTAAAGTTGAATAAACGTAACTCAATGGGAAAATCTTGTAATAAGTTGAGAATGTATATTATCGTTTACGCAGAAATACAAAAGTCAGTCATTATATTTTTTCGGGTATATCATCATAAATAGCCACAAATCTTTGCCTACTTCAAACAGTTTTGTTGATAATGATGATCGGAAAGGATTTCCTCCATCCAGTGTAGAGACATCAAAGGGAACGTACTGTAGGATTCACGCATTATGATGCTTATGGTAAAAAGTACATACTACTTATAAATTATTTGTTCACTATACATTCTTCATTAGATTATAAGATTATACAAGCTAATTCTACTCTTTTCTAGATCATCGATATAATAATATTATGTACATGTTGTGTATTGTATACCTAATAATGCTGTTTTTACTGTACATAAGATATTGCATATAAAGTCAATAGGCGTTTAGAATGATTTTGTTCTGTTACAAGTGAAAGCCTTTATTTTCTTAACATAATAAATGTTCAAAAGGGTATGTGTACTTTTGATAAACTCCATCGACTATAAATTCCGTTGCGTAAATATAAGGTATCTGAATCTACCTGGAAATATATTACTCTTGTAAATCTGTTTTGTACCTTCAAAAAATAGTGGAAATGCCTTTGGTGAAGCTTGATATAAGGAATAATGTGTAGTGTACGATAGGATATATGTATATCGTTTTCTGATCCTTCTGAAATTTCTCTCTGAGATCAAATCTAAAATTCAAGTCTATATTTTATATTTTCCCGAGAGGAGGTAATGAAAGTTTATCGTCACTCGTCACCGTGAACAAATAGCTGAGTATTCATTAGTGCTTATTTGTTAACTCGTCTTGTAGAGTGCTCTGATGACATACAAAACAAGTAAATATGTTCCTCACACAAGTCAGAATATGATTTGCAGTACAGTTTTTGTACAGTACACGGAAAGCATGTTACATTTATAGCATGTACCCAGTTTTATATTACACTATAAATCTTGTAACTTATGTATATGTACATAACTTTATAACCATGCAAAATCGGATTCGATTAGCTAACGAGATCTCGACCAATTTACAACACTTACGCAAAACGCCTCTGTGAAACTATTTCTCTACCTGAAACATTTATCTGTTATAATATTTCATTGGATTACAATACAAAGGAAAACTATATACATTGTATCTACAAGAACTCATAACATATATTTAAGTCATATGTCACATAATATATGTCTGTACAATAATACGTTTAGTATTAAATCTAGGTAATATGTTTATTGTATATTTGTATTTTTACATGCATAATTGTAAATGTGTGTGTGTGTGTGTTTGTGTGTCAGCACCATACGATTTTCTGCAGAATCATGAACACCTATCAATGTTGCGCCTTCTTGCTGCAAATGAGTTTTGTCTTCATTCAGCACACCAGGATTCTACTTTTCACTCTTTCCTGATTACAGCACCATTTTTCGTTTTAATTCTTTTAATAATCTCACACGCAGTGGTAATGTCAGTGACTGAAAACAACCCCGTAAGCACAACATCTTACAATACAGTCGATTTGATACGTATATATGTATAAACTATGCATTATTTAAGTAGTGCATTTAAATGAAGAGCATTACTTGAAAACAGTAGTCCCCACGAAAGGAACGTCTTGAATTTGGCAATCTTGTAAATCATATCCTTGTCCAGGCAGGAAGATTCCAGTGTTCATTGCCACTGGAAGAGAGTCCAGATCTGAGCCATAAGCTTGATGATTCGGTGATGCTGAATTTCCCCCAATTACAACGGGACCGTCTCCCTGACTTTGTTCACGTTTCTTACAAAATAGGGGACGACGAAGGAGGGCTACTGTGAGCGCTCCCACCACAAATATACACACCAAAACCAGTGCAAGAACCAGATAATTCTTTAGAGATGACGACGATTTCTGCCCCTGACGATCTGTAAGGGAGAAGATAATATACAAATATTACGACGCTTCTGTTTGTTAACGGGAGGAATTATAATGGCATATTATGGCATTATACACAAACACTTTTTCACAACATTATCTTACGAGTAGAGAAACCACCGTTTTGGTGAAAAATCATGCAACATTGCGTTGAGTGAAAACCCACAGAAAATACATATAGAATACATAAAATAAGAGCAACATATATAGCATGTAGAATTTCAAATATGTTGTCCATCTATGAAATATCGTGCAATTGCAATTTTACTGCTTTAATACGCAATAAGTTTTGCGATTGTCTTCAAAACGTATAGGAAGACAAACTTGAAAATTCCAATTTCCTTTAAAAAGTCATCATTATGTACGCACGTCATAAAAATTATTTAGGTTACTTGGACCACATTCTCCTTTTAAAGTTTCACCGAGAAATTCTCTCACTGTCAGCATCAGCTTCAGTTTGAAGAGTGCCTTGCCACAGAGCGGTAGACATAGTAGACAAGTTTAAAACTAAAGGGCTGGGTTGTTGAGCCATTTGTCGTTGTACATATAGGTATTGGTATTACATAGATTGTTGAATGTGCAAATGGTAGAACACACAGGTTTTGTATACAATATTCGTTTGTAACATTGTGTTGCACAATAGAATTGGTCAATAAATACATCAAAGAACATTATGTATGTTTTCACAAAAATGTTTATACGATACAGAACAAAAATCTTACATCACCGCATCCAAAACACTGAAATCAACATGATTATGATTCATTTTGTGCAATTTCGGTTCACACGGTGCAAACCACGTGCAAAATAGAGTGTTGCATCAACATGTACTTACGGATACGAAACAGTCTAAAAAAGGACATTAATATTGAAAGCATATAACCATGCACACATTCACCAAAGAGTAATAATTACCATCATCACCATTTACTGTGAGAACAACGGGCTTGGCCACACAAGCCATAACGAGAACTCCATCCCTGGGTACCCATCTCTCGTCAGGCTGGCATATAATCCTTCCACAAAGATGGTGATGGGGATGAGTACAGTTCAAGGTGTACGTTGGAACACATTCAGCTTGTAATTCAGTTTCCACTGGGTAACCATCCTCTCTGTTTCCTTCCTTGTTTACATTTGAAGCGTCCTCTGGAAGTGGAACGTAATAACCGTGCAGTATTTCAGGATATGCTCCACAACGTGTAGCTCCTATTGAGTTAACCAGACCTGCAATCAAACAAAAAACATGGGTGAACATGGTTTATCAAATTTTGTTTACTATACTATTACTTTCACTTTGCCATTTGTCCAATTTTTTTTGCATAGGTATGTATGTAATTATAATTAGAGAATTCTGTGGAATCTTATAAATAACAACAAAATTCTTTCCACCAAAATAGAATTTGTGTATGTCAAACTATGTAGTGTGTGTATGTTTGGGAATACTTTCTTGTTTTGTTTGGTATATGTATGTGCGTGAATAAACTCTCTTATTATGCATCCCTCTGCGTTTTATTTTATTCCTTTAGCGTCATCAGGCTATAAATAGTACAAGCAAAGAGCAGGTACGGTGATAAGCATGTGAATTCAAGGCGACACTCATCTTGTGTATTCAACAAAGAAAATGCCAACTATTTCCTCTGTTTTTCTCATAAAATAATTATAGAGACCTATTTTGTCGAGATGGAGGATAAACTTCTTTCCAAAACCAAATGCAAAGCCAATGTGCTCACAGCTCTTCTTTCTTGATATTGCATTGGTATATTATTCTGGTTTCTTTGTTTGTAACCTGCATCTCTATGTAAGTACATATTTCTGGAGCACTATTTTAGGTATGTTTGTTTGCTTTACTTTTCTCTCTTCATCCATTATTGATGCTGTAAGGACCCTTGGCGGGAAGAGATATATGATAGGAGACTTACATCTCAGAGGATAAACTAAAAATTAGAGATACTTACTAAACCTTACTACACAGCAAGGAAACACAAACTTTTCCTATACATTTTGTACTGTACTAAATTATTTCTTACATGGATTCAGGTTTGTAAAGATTGCAGTTTTTTAGGTCGTAACTCCTTTCTTCGTCATCAACCTGCAATTTTTTGTAAAATCTACAATCGTAGGGTTTTCAATTTTGTTTGGCACAAAGATAAAAAATGATAAAATTGTAATTTCTTTAAAGAGGCATGAGCCACAGAAAAGTTGTTGATATTTTAAGTTTACCTTCCGTGTTCTACAAAGTAATTCGTAGCAGTCTTATAATTCAGGTTTATGCGGTATAAATGTTTTACTTCTAATGATATTTAATCATAACACAAACGGTAGTAAATGTAATCCTACAATGAACCATTATGAAACCCAATAACTTTGAAACTTTTAGTGACACGATCGTTTACAATTCATAGCCGCATCGATCGTCCATTGAACCTTCAGACTCCAGGTTTTATGGAATATCGGTCAATAATTAACGAAAGTTTACTTGCTACAATCGATATAGATTGAGTGTAGTAAACTATTTTAATGATCAGAGATCTAGTGAATACTATTTTATATGTTAAACCTCTATTTTAGTTTTTTCCCACGATTTGCAATATTTTCCTAATACACGCATGCAGTAGATGCAGCGCTGGACATATTTATGCAACATACTTACATAATGTACTCCTTTCACTCACGCTTGCATAATATCCCGTATCTAGCCATAATGGCTGACAAGATAAATGAGTGAAAGCTGAAAGTAATTGTTAAATGTGGTTTGTGGCTTGCTCTAATAAAACATGACAATAAACAACAAATACAGCACGTGGCATGCGCTGCATGAAGCAAAATGGGATCGGAAGTCAAGTGAAACCAGTTGGGTAGACATTTTAAGAGGATTTATTTTTTTTCAATTTGCAATCTTTTGTGCCTCTGTACGTAGCGACGTAGTAGGACATACTAAGTGATTCCGATTCACCACTTACTAAAATACAGAAAAATCTACAGATTTATGGTTTGAATGAAGAACACGAATAGAAAAAAGTAAAACACTAAATTCCAACTTTTCTACTGAACCAAATTTCTAACGATTATGTTTCTGTTTATTCGTATTTATTATGCTTTGTTAGAATGGTAGATAGGAAGGTGAACATTGTGTCTCATCATATCCACTTTTTGGAAAATAAACGTAAGCAAGAATGCATAAATGACCATAACTTAGAATTTACCCGGTAGTAACTTCATTTTGGAAATAGAAAACAACCTAAAACTTTTCCTTCCAATTCTAAATCTACCACATAAACAACTGCAAAGATGTTACAGGATACCAGTGTCTCCAACCTAGGTTGGTTGTACCAACTTGGGATCCATTTTGCGATGAAGCTGTTTGGACATGACCGACCGCACCAAGTCCAATGGAAAATGACAATGAAGGTCACACTCAACTTTCGTCGGCAGACATTTTCATTTCCTGTGTTAAGATATGAAACTGGATGGATCCAGTTAACAAGCCGAAAATTTGAGACGAGGAAATAAAACGAAGAAAAACATTAGGATATTCATTTTATCAGGTCATCCTTGCAACAATTTAAATAAAGATGTAGTTGTAAAGATGCAAACTTCTAACATTTCGTGTATCATTATTCATTATTATCATGTGAAGCTCAATGTATTAATATTTTTTAATATGCAGATAACGGTTAGCTTATATATTCTGCTAATTTCTATTTTCTAAAACTGCACATCACAAGAATTCATTTGAAATTGGAAAATACAAAATTAACATATATACCTATATCTACTCAAGGTAATGGCTACTGGCAAAGTTTATCCACGTAACTCGTTTAAAATGCCGATCTAATGCAGTAAAATAATTTCAGCAATAGTTTCGCAACTAGCATCATAAATATATACGTGTGTCTCGTGCATTCATATCACTTCTATAATGTGCTGTATGAGAGTGCGTTGTTGTATAATGGAAACAGTACAACTCATTCAATTCATAAACATGTTATGTAGCTCAGTCTAAAAGGTGGTATAATGCTTTTTTAGTGTATGCTATTTTTAGAATATGTTGAGTGCTCTCAGGAAAACAATGTTTAAAACTTCAACAATTTGTTTCTAAAGTTAAACGGTATAATTATACGTAGAAAGCTTCTCATGCGGCAACTAGTATGTTTCAGAAGTTTTAAATGATGAACGTGAACTTTTATCATTATGGCAGATTTTGGTGCGTCAATTGACTCTTGCTATCAGCCATATGACGTATTTCAGTTGAATATTGAGGAGTTTTCTTGATTTAATGTCATCTTTCTTTATATTAGAAAAAATATAGCGGATTGGTTCTGAAAATAGAATTTTGATCCGCTTGTATCAAAGCCGGATATTGCTGTAGGTGTACCAAGCTATAAATAATTTGTAATCAGTGTAATGTTTGAGTTTGGATGAAGTTTATGGTTTGAAGGGAATACCTGAGATCTTACAACCACAAAGTTTGTCACCGCAAAATCTTATACATATATTATAAACATATCCATAATTCCTACTTGTAGAATAAATACATGAGTCAAATATGCTTTCACCTGTTTTCAAAGTTCTCGTTTTACTTCTCTAGCTTGTTATTGGCATTCTAAAACTACCTGTAGAAAAATATTGTAGATATGATATGACACAACAGGATATACCTAAATATGGTTTGCAGAAATGTATTTAGATATTTAATCAATATCTTAAAGCCTTCTTCTTCGTCTTTTTTTCAGGGAAAACATTTTGACTGAAATTACATTTATTTTTAGAATGAAGTGTAGAAGGTGTTTGCTTAGGTCAGCTAAGCCATGAATCATATTGTGATCCGAAGATTTCATGGAGAATCCAGCCTTCTTTTACATATTTTTGTTTGTCTGTGATTCCGCACTAGCATGCGTACAATTTATTATTTTCACAAATAAATTCACTCGTTTTAACCTTTCAAAATATCACGAAGTGAATCTGGAAAATGAAAGATGTTAAGTTATAACGATGGATGAAGTGTGTAGTCAGTTTAATTGTTTCGGTATATTAATACGTTATGAAACTCCTTTTATATACATTCACATCACATATGACAAACAGAATGAACATTGTAACAACTTCTAAAGCAATGCATTATTACTGTTGTTTCAAAAACTATATTTGTATGAAGGTAGGATAATACACTGTATAATGTCACGCAATGCAACCCCGGAGGAATAAGACGGTGAGGGTGTTAAAATACAAGAAAAGAAATTCCTGGTGTGATTATGGTGGCATGCTTAAGTCATTCCTGTTGACACCTTTTCATGACTGGAGGTAAAGAATAACGTATGGGCTAACTTGACCTTTCGACACTACACTCTCAGTTAGCACTGGATTATTTCAAGCTGCGTTGTTTACTCCTAAGCCATTGTAATCCTTCCAAACTCAAATATGTGGTGGGACATAATAACATGTATCATACACTATCCACACTTTCATTTTCGGCTACGTTTTGAAAGCATGGGTAACCAAAGTAAGCTATCCCTTTCGCCAACACGATATCACACTGTATAAAGAAATTCAAAGCGTGCTATCAGGTGTACACTAAATACACTATTATGCTTTCTCAAAACTGAAATTTTGTAATTCTTTTAATGTTGCTGGAACAAGAACAGTACATTCTTAATTTTTTGTGAGCTGTCAACATTTTTTATATAAAACAAGTATTTTTCTTCGATACCACGAGAATATGGTTTATCAAACTATAGTCCGACAACAAGCTTATAATTAAAGGCATATCGCGGAGTTGCAAGCATTTCCGACGAGCTGTCATTTCATCACCCTTAAGGTATAAATACATTACATGACACTTCTATTCTTGTAGCATGTCTTTGTTTGGTATTTTGGTCATTCGTCTTCTTCTGCTGGCTAGAATGTCACAGTGATCAGTGTCATGTAGCTATCCACGTGTTCAAAATGCAAGGTAAGTACCTATTAAATGTGAATATAGGGAAAGGATTTCGTATTAATTGTCACCTGTATTAATAGGACACGTTATGGGACTTTTGGACAGCATAATATTTAATCAGTAATGAACCATTGACATGCTTTCATCTTTTCCTCACTTCAAGATAACACGAAAAGTTGGAAGAATAAAGTAACTTGGCATTATGAGGTATTACACGTAAAAAATTCTCCATAAACAATACCTGACAATATGCATTGGGGGTCAGCAGCAGTTCAGATTTCCACGGCTTCATTATGTTCAGACCTGCCACGACAAAAGTACGCTTAGCAGGACAAAGGGCTTTTCATCAAAATCAAATTTCATCTTGTATTTCTGCTGTCAAGTATAAATTCTTTGTCATACTGTTCTTACAACACACAACTCTTATTTGCATCTGTTCATGAATGAACCTTTTTCGAGAGAAAAATGCTGTGCCTTATTTATAGCTCTTGTTGGAAGTTAATATAGTGTATTACAACAGAACCAGATGCGTAGGTGTGAAAGCTGTATAATAATACTTACTGACTATTTGAATATTGTATTATAGTAAGTACTTTCATCGACCTACACAAATCTGTAACTACATACTCTCAGCAGCATTAGCACTATGGCTTACAGAAAACTTTCTCCTGCCTAGACGAGTGAAACCAATTAAACAAGAAGATTGAATAAGTCCCCAATTTTACGATTTATTTTTATTGAAATAAGTTTATAATATTATTATAACTCAGTAAGTGTTAGGTACCTCATTACAGAAAATGAAAATTAAGCTGTTGACTTGTGTACTTGTGTAAGGTATTAATGGAAGTAGCATTGCTTTAAAATTAATCTGATAACAATTTTTACGAAAGAATACTGCTGCTACTGATAGTAGTAACCTAAATCATTGTTGATCATAACAAAATTCAGTACCAGTGTGACTTAAGCGTGTAGCAGCGAGGGGTCTGATGGAAATCAAAAACAGGAAAATGAAATGCAAATACGCATAAAGTACGTTATCAAACTCTGTTAGGTATGTACCCTTTGCCATTTTTTGAATTATGGATGTTTACTCAATTATCATTGGAACCGCTCCTTAGCTTCATAGGAACCTGTATAAATCTTTTACACTATGTTTCTAAATAGTGAAAAATGCTTCATTCAAGACTAGAATGCGATTTCCACGTCCTGGAAGTGTGGAGGAAGGATTTTAAAAATTAAAAAAGTAGAACGAACAGCATAACAGTAAAAATATAACTAGACATAAGAGCATTATTTAACAAATCAAGGAAATGGAACAAGAGGACGTTTTACACCATACGGGTTACAAAACCAATGTTAAGAGGGTGAATAAAGTCTAGAATTTATTAAATTTATTTTTATTCAACTTATACAACTATCATGTATGTAGGAACGTATAACGAACATTTCATGTACATGTATATATTGCGTAGTTTTGTAGTTTCAGTAGTAGTAGCTCTTTGGAACCAACCAACAAAAGACAATACATTATTCTAAATCATCAGTTTTTATAACAGACAAGCATTAAAAGTAAAGAGTCTTAACGTGCTTAACATAATTTGTAAAATATTATTTACTCAATTACATTCGACTTATGTAAGAGAAAATTTATATACACACAAAGTGGAAGTCATGACATGGATTGGTAAATAGATTGTAGACAAAGAAGATTGAATATATAAAATTGTAAATAATATTGTATATTATATTATGTAACCCATTGTTGAAGCACACTTGTAACAAACACTTTGAAGGAAGTAAACTTTCATTCTTTGATGTTATGCTTCAGTTAATTGGTTTGATTGGTTTTCAGACAAACCTGAAACTGGAATTAATCAGAGCTATAAATAAGTAGTTCTAAGAGGGGAATTGAGTAATGTATGTGGATTACATGTAAAATGAATGACCAACTATCATTCCAAGAACTTTCCCAGATGTAAATGTTTCTCTTTCCAGGAACAACGTAAATATTTAATGGATTGCCAATTCCAAGATTAGCACTTTTTGTTATATAAGATGGCGCTTAAAATATCATTACAGCTCATTGGAACTTAAAAGAAAACAACTACCTAGTAGTTCCACGAATGTAAATTACGAACCTTTCCTGTTACGTAGGCCTATTTTCGAGGAATTTATTTCTTGACGAACATAAGCCGTAAAGTACCCTGTAGATGTTTGTATGTGCGGTTGTCTTTGAAATGTTTGTTTCTGGAAAATATGCACATTTTCACAATACAATCGTAATTCGCACATTTCTAATGATATTTCGATCAGATCCTGCTGGCATTGGTTAGGTTTTTGGGGTTTACGAACTAATTAATGATTATCAGTAGATTTTAATTTTGCGCTAACAACAAATTATTCAATCTGATTCACATGAGTACAGTCACTGATTTCTGATTTCGACTATGCTTCGATGACACGTTCTGGCTCTGGTAATTATTATTGTATCATCCTACTGTCTGAGTAGCATCTAGATAAACAATTCTGTCATTTCAACTGCCTGTTGAGATATTCGTAGCATAAATATATCATATATAATTTCTTTTCGTCAGTGCTGATTTTGATACATAATGGATTTATGATCAAACAGAGTATTGCAAAATTGTAATTTTCAGTTAGTGACAGCAACCATTCCAACTATTCCAATATCCGTCCAATCCTAATATAAACTAGGTGATTGGATGTCATTGTTATAACATTTGCTCACACAACTGTGAAATAATCTTGATGATTTCGTAACCCACATCTTTCAAACACTCTCCTCCCTTACAATCCATTAGCTAATCGACCACGACCAAAAATACGTACAGATGTGTTATAGTATGTAATATAAGCACGTGTAGGTAGGTCTGTATTAAACGTGAGCCTGTAACGTCTTCAGTGCTTATTAGAGTGGTTGATATCTTTGCTTATTTCACCATCATCCTTCATTTGTCGTCGTTACTTCATCCACACCAAGCCAAGCATTAGCCTTTCCTCTTGATTTGCGGTTAGTGGACTTTTTATTTTGTCTCGTTCTGCTTAGCTCATGCATAATGAAACCATGTATATATGTATGTATACCGATATAGTACACAATATATACATACGCAAATGTTTACCCCTTGACATAACATGTCGAGTGGCTTTATCTCTGTGTCACTGCCAATAATCATCACAAAGAATATTTTTACTACCACGCCCGACATGAGATTGCTTTCTCGGTAAATTGAGAAGGGAGTTTTGTGATGCCGCCAAAGTAAAGTTTGGTCCATGGTGTTGGGACGTATAAGTGAAGTTTTCTGTACTTTCTCTTTTGTCGTGTTGTACCAGAATGTTTCATGGGATGTACCCAAATACATACCGATTCTTGTTTAGAGCATATATAGTGGTATGGACTACAGAAAGATCTTGGATCTTTTCTTGAGAGAGGAGGTGTACTCCAATGAAACAACCAAATGCAGTAAAAGTTTTTAATGTCGATGGGACTAGAGAAATTATTATCATTCCTTCCCGGTATTAAAGCTCATTTAAAAAGATATTAACTGTCCATTCAAGAGTTGAGAAGAATGATTTAATTGATTTCGTTATTAATGTATTTTCACCCACTTTTGTGTATCTGCTAGGGAATCTAGGAAAAAGTAATGAAGTAATGAAACGTGAAAGCAGACAGACATCGACATTAATTCAAATTTGATAACGCACCAGTTGCTTACCGAAAAATTTAGCTCTAAATAAGATGCCAATTGTATGCCACGCTATAAATATTCTATATCACATTTATTGTACACATCATTCAATACAATAAACAAATACATCAAATCACACCGATATGATATACCTACTGTGGAAATGCAATGTTCAACAGAGTATAACAATGGGATAATTGCGTCGAGGGAACAAAAGGTCCTTCAATTCCAGTGAAATGTGGTTTATTAGCTATATATCAAGATTAATAAACGTATAAAGGTCGGATACGGGAGTAGTTTACTAGAGAGTGTGATGAAAACACAATTTACCCTCATCCGAGAGTTTATCCAAAACAATGACATTAGTTAAGCAAGCTCTGACACTCTGACACAAATCGAGAATTAGACGGCTCAGTTCGATTGCTCTAAACATCAACTCTACTCTACCTAGATAGTCACTGTAGTCGTTGGCTATAGGTAAGACTTTTTCATGTCAGCCCTTACCACAGTATCACTTACGAGAGTACGTTTTACGCAATGTCACTTTATCACTTTCGATAAAGTGGTACTCCAATTTTCATTCAATTCGAGTAATTTGATGTTGCAACAAGAGAATTAGATTATTGATTGTGCAAGTATGTATTTCACAGCACAAGTTTCGTAATTTTACGAGAACTGAAAATGACAATAAAATTATAAATATTTAAATCTCTATTTATACTTTCAAAATTCTTATGGAACTCACATTGCAGTACTGTTTATCGTTTCGTAGAGTATTTCATGTTTTGATAGGATGATGGGAACCATTATTTGTCTTCTACAGGACTCATTCGCGTAACTAAAATTTTACGTTTTACATGGAAATGAGAATTCGTAAAATTCACTAAAGTTGTATGTAGAACATTTAGAAGCTCAATCATTGTAACGGAGAGAAAGTTATTTATAAGTGATATATACAAGATGTACATTGGGAATGATGACAATTCGTACAATTATTAATATTTAGGTAGGTAATCCATGGCTTGCAAAACGTGACACGTCGGAAACCCATGCCACCTTCAGAAAGTTTTGTCCTGTACAAATACCTACCTAACGTGCTATTGCCATACAAATAATGCATCATAATCATCATGTTTGGAACCAATTTTTGTTGTTGTTCAATGTAAGTGAAGAAACCCTATAAAAGTATCAACAAAACTACGATGAGATTTATACACGTCACTCGTTTCGTGTAGAACAGGGTCATTCAAAATATGTACTTTAGATGTAGATTGATATGGCACCTATGGATTGTAGTATCATGCAATTTCCAACGTCTATTACAAATCCCATATCTATTACAGATTCATGATGATTAATCTGCGAGTGAGAATGAATTACAAAGACCAAATGAAACCACACGAGCAAATTCAGATTCTTTTCCACGTTCCAGAATGACACTACTATACATTTCGGAAACAGGCTAAATAGTTAAGATTCCAGAAGTAATAGCTTTTATGACTACAAAAGTATCAATCTCGAGATTAATACGATATTTTAATGGAATATATACGAGTCCTCTGTGCATTCCACTTATGTTCGTGCTACAAGTTTTATATACCTAAGTAATACTTCACATGAGCGCCTTTATGAATCCCAAAGGTACGCCACCCTGTGAAACAGTAATAGTAATAATAATAGACGCAAAACATTTTTTCTTAAGAAAAATTGGAGAAAGGATAACTTGTTCAGATTAATGGCGCATCAAGTTAATTCAAGATCAGTCTCGCTTCCTTCCTTTTATCTTTCTTTGTATTATGCATCTTATTCGTTCCCTTATCATTCCCTCTTACTATTCTATACTTTATAGTCTTTCATTCAACTAGAGTATAGGTATAGCAAGTTTTTATCACGATGATCATCTATAATCATGGCCTATATATATAATAGGATTTCGTTTAAGCTATTTCTTATACACGACATGGCTTCCGACATTTCCTATATGGAAATCTTACGATTTTTTGATGGTGTACAAAGATATTTTTAATGAGGTATATTCCATATCCTTATCTGCCTCATATAAGCAAGTTTTCTCTTCTCTCCTGCCTCTTTTCATATTTATGATCATAGCTTCCAAATAATGAGGTCATTCTACATTAAATGAACAAAGTCAAATTATACCTCTATTCGGGACCCGCTTCTTTTAAGATATTGCGGCGGCGACAGTGTATAAAAGAAAGTAATAAGCCATCTTTCTAGACCTAGGTAACAGTTTTTTTCTGTAATAAATTGCATTTTTCGTGGGGACTACACGTTATCATATGGTTACTGCGAAAATGAAAGATTACGCGTACTTTTCGTGTAGCTTGTGTACCCGACTACTTTGACTACAGAAAAATGGAGACAAAAGGTGAGACGGTGTTCACCTTTACGTTGATGGTGAGTGATAATGCACTATGGAATAAAAACTAACAGAACGCGTAAGGGCTGGTTTTTGTTCTTAGCTTTTTTATGTGTATTTACTGAAAGATTTTCAAATTCACTTTTTAACACGTTTTTCGTGTACATGGTCATACAGAAACCTATAAATAAGTATGAATTATTTACAAAAAGATGGATATTGCTGAGCAAACCCTGCAAATACACTGCCTTCACAAGAGTAGAAAGTGGGAAAATATATACATATTAATCTTAACCCGAAGAGGTTTGTGGAGAAAATTACTTGAGTTGGAAATGCATATAAATTTTTTAATAAAATTACGCATAGGTAGTTATCTTTTAGTATAGGGCATATGGCCATTTCAATAGTACTATCAGGATGGAGAAAGCAAAATATAAAACATGGTTATATACTTTGAAAAGGTTACACAAAAGGCTGCAGTGCCTCTTGATACACATGGTGCTTTGCTTGTTTAATTATATGACAAGTTCATGTTATGTTGCTTACATAAACAGGATGACTTTTCTGGATTTCCTTTTCTCTGAAGAAGTTGAAATTAACTTAAAATTTTCAAAACTTTTAAATAGTTACTAATTTATAACTTGTAAATTTTAACTTAATTTTGCAATATTTTCACAAACGACGTGCTCTTGAATTTCATTAGAAAAGGCATGTGAACTGGAGTTGTACGGCAAGTTATAAGGAAAACAGTATTTCACTCAGTGTACTCTGGGAGTCAAACTGTTTGTCAAACTTAATACGGTTCTAATTACTCATAGGTACATACCTGGATTGAAGCAAAGTTAATTACATTTTCATCCATCTTGCTATTTGCACGCTCGTGCTGTCACCTTTACGTTGGATTTTCTCAATTTTAATATATGCTTACTGCAATATACATAGTAGTAGTAATAACAACACATGTACACCACTATACTTGCCTTTTCCATGTTTGTGAGTTTCAACAATTCACGCAGAATTGTTAATGGGTTATTCCTTGGAATTTACTGATTTCGTAATACAATGACAAGGTACCTATTCTGTACTAGTGAAGCAGTAGGTTTCATCAGTCGTGTTTGCTATTTTTGGGAGGCTTAAGACAAAAGAAGGAGAGATAAAGCATAATAATATTACATTGAATATTAAAGGTGTAGATACGGTTATATATCTGTATGCAATATTAAAAGGACGACTGGAGATAGGAGTTGTAAAATACCACTCTGGGGAATAGCTTGACACTTTCCATCTTGGAGAAATTAATGGCAGAGGACATGCTGCACCTTACACCAAATAATTTGTCAAATGAATGAGGAAGGAAGGAAAGCCACTACCACTAGTTCTACATCCGAGAGGAAAGTCACTGACAGAACAGTATATTATATACATAATATATGCACCTAGTTATAATATACTGTACACAGTGTACTCAATAGGATGCTTTCTCTTGCTTTGGTGTCTGTTGAAACTACATCAAACACTAAGAGGTTGATAAGTAAAACTTGTCTAGGAGCCAGGAGGAAGAAATGTATTGTGTAAAGGTTAAACATTAAAGCCTCTGTACATGAAATAGTCAATTCTATTAGTCCATGTGAACAATAATCTTCTAAAACATCTAGTGTACTTTTTTCTCTAACAGAGACAATTGGTATCTATCGAAAATAAAATCAACCCAATCCTATTGTAAGCCATCGGTAGAGTAAAAAATCAACCTCAACCAACAGTACAAGGACAACAGACTAATCCAGGCATGAAAACTGATATTGCTATAAAAAGTTCTGACCGCTATATATTGGAACAGATATTCCCGGTAGCGATGAAATCAGGAAAAAAAGTTTTATTACGTACAATCTGTCATATTCAGTCATTCAGCAATACTGCTGTTGTCTATCAAAATACCTCGCTACTTTTATATTATATTTCTGTCCTTCAGTTTATTTACTTATAATTCTTATAAATGAACTTTCTACATAATAAAAGAGAGTAGATTGTCGTATACCTATAAAGGAAAATGGTTTCGCAACAGCACACTGCCATACCCAATCCATCCGTTGGAGAAAACGCAAGAGTATTCCCATGTGGGAGAATTAAATTACATCTTCTCCTTGCCACACTGCCACAGCTATCTTCTTATCTATTTTCTATTTATAGTAGTGTCATAAGAAAGCTAAAGATTGAAAATTCCATGGACGCCCGAGATGGAATGGAATGAAATTGAAAAGAAAGCTAAACGAAAGTATATTGCTTCCGAGCTGTACCGACGTATTAGACATTATGTTCGTACCAAAAGCCTGAAATTTCCAATTAGTTTGAATTAGCAACAAGTAAACAACTAGCAATATACTGATTGAATAGCAGTATTTTCATAAGCTTGTTTATGTGTACAAACTATTGAAAGTCCCAATTATTGGATATGGATGCTGCATACAGGTGTAGAAAACGAAACTTTCCTTTTCGAAAAAATCATCTTTTATAAGCAATATTATTTTGAAGGGACAACATGCGCGTAACTGTCAACGCCCATGTGAACAAAATTAAAGCAAAGAAAGAGAAAGACAAATTCATTCATCTTAACAGAAGGAGTTTGTAAACTGTTTTGTTTCTTTTCATTTGATTGTCTTGACACAAGAATGGTACGAATCCAGAGACATAATATTGTTGAGAAAGAAGCTGAAGCATAAATAAAAGTAGAATGACTGGTGTATTCATGCTACATGTTGGTGATACAATGTAGTACAGAGTTAAAATTGTATTAATAATAATTTTCGGTTTGTAAGTTGGTATATCAGATTCTCTACTCTTATAAATAGTACGAGCCGTAGCTGTAGAACAAACACATATCAACCCAAATTCCTCTACATTCCTCATTAAATCCCAGGAACATTTTCACTCCACTGTCCACATTCCTACAGTCAACCTTTCATGTTCACGCTGATATCACTAAATCATCCCAGGCGAAACCTTGTACCCACTAAAACAGACACTTTTAAAACATAACACTACTATGGGGAAATATACCAGATAAGAAGAAACAACGGTGGTGCTGGAAGGATAGGAAGCAAAATTATTTTCTCGCTTCTCATCTCCTCTGCTGTATCCTTACTTGACTGTTGTGTGTTGTTCTGATTGCAAGGGAAATGAATGAGGCACCTGCTATTTCCTATATCCATATGCCAAGCTTTACTCATCTTCAGCCCTACTTTACTTATTTGGACCGGTTTCCTAATTTCAGTAAGTTAATAGCTTCTCCCTTTTCATCCACAAATAAAACTTATGAGACACCATAATAATTCCACTCTGAGAACGAGAAACGCAAGGCTTGCAGAAGGCTTCATGGGCTTCATGCATGTTACGTTATTTGAGTAATCAATCCAAGTCAGGGTGATGATAGGATAGCAACCGTTATTGTATAATTTAATGCTTACGATATGATCTGTGTGAGATCCCTAGCATGTCCATTTGATAACCATGTACGCATAACTTGTTCATATAGCAGACGTACAAACAAAGCGCGTGTGAAACAATAAATGAGCCATTAAAAGTTTTCCCTTTTGTTTTCACTCACTACATACATATATCACGTTTTCTACATAAAAAAAGATCAACACACATGCCAGCCAACCAGAGAGAAACAAGCAGCATCTGTGGTCCATTTTGTTTCCTCTTTCATATTCTTTTCATATGATATATGATTTAGAATTAGGGAGTCTTTACTTGTTATTTTGTGAATACATAAGGACAAAGAGGAAAGTTGGCTTTTCACGTTTCTCCCTTTATTCCTGTAAAAGCCTGCTAGTAAGTACACACATCAACCATGGCATATACGCCATTTTACTGGACATAAAAAGAAAAAAAATACGCAAGACATTTCATGTATGAAAAAAGGAATAATATCATAGTGTAATATTATATGTAGGTTTTTGCACAAACAGCATCACAGAGACAGATGCTGCAGCTTCTGTGGTCTTACAACCAAGAAAGAACTCTTTTTCACTCTCTTTTCCCTCATCTGCCCCTTTCAACAAGTCACAGACATTTAGCCTTTGGAGCGCTTCCCGGCTGCATATTATGGACATATGAACATGTTCCCAATCTTTTAGCTGTTTGATGGTGTTGGTGTGGAGAGGGTGTGTGGGATGATGGAACAAACTGTAGAAAATGCACACACCACAGACATACAAGTGCACAAAATCTCGACCAAATTCACACTCACAAAAGTGTCCACGATGTCCACAGACACCAAAACATGCACAAGCATACATACACACGAGCGAGGGGGAAAGGACGACTTTTTATGGGCTACCTAAATTATTAGCTTCTATACGTAACTTTGAACTTTATGGTGTGTGAATTATGACTCTCCATTTGTCCTCAACTAGTCCTCTCGTTTTTCTTTTTTTACTTGTCATCCGTCCATGTAAAACTGCGCAATATACATATGACAAAGTATGAACATATTATTACGGCTATGCATCGTGTGTTTTCTTGCGTATGTTATGTTATGCTAGTGTATAATAAATGGCTACAGTTATAGTTCGGTGTTCGCGAGGCGAGCGTCCACATTTTTTATTATATTCCCCTAAAGATGTTGGTGTGCTGGTAGTTGCTCGCGTGTTCCATATATTAGGTTCATGTATCACCGAGCAATAAAATATCTATTGGTTCATATAAAATGAAATAGTAATAATAACCGTGAAAGAGTCTAACCGAAAACCAAAATCATATTGCGTTTTATAAGGAAGACTTCATGAAATTGTTCGTGATAGTGATGAAGATAACCTTATATAAAAACTGGTATCAACAACATGAGACATATTATACATATATTATGCACCTATGTGTACAAGAAGTAATAATATATTTGATCAGAAATATAGTGGAATTCCTTTTGTGAGATATATAAATGGACACAACGATAATCAGAAGGCACGTAAAAATATTTCCAGGTTTTATTACTACGAAGCTGCTGAATTTTCTCATGTTACATAAAACGTCTGTTAGTATGTTTGTTTGGGAAGAAAGTGGAGAAGCAACCAGTGCCAGTAAAGTTCCCGTTTGCTTAAGATAGCCACTCAGGAATTTCATTGGAATCGTCCATATGAAAGCGAACAGCTTCTGGAGACATGTATACGTTTCTGCTATGCGTTTGTCAATAAGTATATATCTTTATAACAAAACATAAGAACCACAACGAGACGTCCATATAGTAAATAGGAAAGTCAATACTGGAAGTACTAAAATGAAGGACCAAAAGTCTTCCCAGCTTACATTTGGTATAGTTTTATATACGAACCAAAAGATTTCTCAAATACTGACTCCGTTGGTGGTGCTTTGGGTGTTTGGCTGGTCAGAGATATCAAATTTCGCTTTCATTCGTTCTTCACGACGGCTACAAAATTACAAAAATTCGCCTTGCAGATTTTATTTTTTCTTAGTTAACCTGATAAAACTTCGTGTTTAGTTTACCGTAGTTGTGTTAGCGAATATCAGAGCCGACTAATACGCCTGACATACTACTCTGCACGTTCTTTGGAGTGGTACTTATATATCTACTTATAAGTTAAGTAGTTACATATATTTACAAAGAAAATTGTGGGCTATCTTCAGGCGAAACAAGTCGACACATGAGAATTGTGTGAATTGCACATGAATGCCATATGGCTATGTATTCTGCTGCAACTTTCTTCGTTAGATATATTGTGTGTGTATATGAACATGTATATATAATATACCTAGAAGTAGCAAAAAGTGACTAATACTGAAGATTCCTTTCTCAAACAACAAACTTTCAACAAATAACAGATACCGAGTTTCCGATTTTCTGCCAGGATGTATATTGTCGCTGTAGCTTGTTGATGATTCGGAACGTTACAAAAGAATGCTTATAATTTGGATTGGCTTTCTCTTGCTCAAACATTTCTGATAATTTCCTGCTGCGATTCCACTGCATTGTTTTGCTAGATTCACTTGCTTCTGTTGTTAAAATTTCTATAACAAAGTGAGGACACGCGCACGCACTCGGTATATAGTATAATATAATAATAAGAAGCAAACACTCGTTAACATTCAGCTACCATCACGCTTGGCTGTCTTGTCTGGCGACAACAGGTTTGTCCTTTAGCATCACGCATACCTATAACCACATCATACCAGATACATCAACGCCAGTATAGTTAGGAAATGTATTAACAGATTTTGCGAATGAAGGGCACCCGAGAATTATCCAGCTCAAGGATGCATGCATACATGAATGGTAAAGTGGTTACTGCTACAACGTTCAAAACCCGAAAATCGGCAGGAAACTGGCAAAGTGGTACACACTACATACATTTTATACTTTATAGACCTGCTCGAATTGAACACTTAAGAGACCAAAGTCTCTTGCGAGGATTTTCTTTGAGTGAAAATCACAGAATATAAATTATACCCAAGACACCTTTTTTCACTAAAACACTTGTCTGGTCACAGCTTTTCATTGTTATGCCACATATCTCTTTTCCGCTGGCTTAAGCCAGTGTCGAAAAATCATGTTCCCGTACAGCGCGAATGAATGAGAGGACAACCTTTTCTTTATCTTACTTTCCTATTTGTTTTTCAAGTTAAGCGTAGAATAGAGAGTAGAAAGCATATTGTATTGAAAAAGCTTACTTTTCCTGCAGTGGCATGGAATAACTTTTTGTGTGCGTTTGTAAATGCTATGTGGAATAGTAATAGAGTTTGAGCGCTCATTCTTGTCCTGTGACCGGAAAATTTTTGAAGAAAGTTCTCTATAACAAAGCATAACTGTTTTTTCGATACACGACGAGACATTATACTATACAGCACGAAAATATTTTTTTGATAGCCTATGTTTAGCTTGAGATTTCGTTTAAATATTGCATGGGAAACAGTATGGGAGATGGAATAGGTAACTGGTATAGAGATCATGGAGTTTAATTACTGACTTCTGAGACTCATCCACAGCTAGCCATAAACATGTAGGTATTAACGTATGAATTCTTTACGTAAGTAATATAACGGAACAACGTCATTTGATGGATACAGAGTTTTTCAAGAGTGTGCAATCATCTTTTGAAGTTCGTGCTGTTGTGTTCCCTTGTTAGTTGGAAAATACAATTTCCTTTCATTAAGGCATCCTTGAGACCTATCCATGAAAATTGTTACGAAATCGTTTTAAAAATAAAAGGATTGTCTTAGTTCATCCTAGAATGTCATAAGTGCCTGATGACTTTAATAGTGTTAGAGAGACCCAACAAAAATCTACATGTTCCTGAGAAGAAAGCAATGTGCGCACGGCATCGTGAGGGAAGGTCTAAGTCAACATGTCTTTTTGTGAAGAGAGGCACGATGATAAGTAAATGACATTGAAAATGAAGTAAAAATAGACGGGCCTACATTCTCCATATATGTAGTTTTCTTTTGAAAAATAGCAATGGTGGAAATTACACCTTATGAATGTGCAATAGAGCTAGCACGTGTAAGTGTATATATAAATGACAACACCAACTCGTGCATGTCATGTCTCATTTATTCAGACAGCTGGAAAATTAACATTTTACATTTTATACTTGAATTTTATAACACTTTTTATTTCCAAAAAATATGTATAAAAATTTGATGGAAGCGTTGTGTTTGGAATTCAGTCCCAGTTCATAGAGTGCAGGCGACATATATGTATAAACTTCTTTACATTTAATATAACCTGCTTTCAAGTAGGATACGTCTATATAATTTAGAGAACAAGTCAATCATCATCATATTGCTTTACGGCAAGGACATTTTTTGTTTATTCAGCGTTTCACAAATTCCATTGAGATTGAGGCTGGGCATCAAAATGACGATGATGGAATATTATGGATCGTATACATAATATCTTGTTGACTAGTGACTACCGACTGGTGGTGATGAAAGCTTGTATGTCATTCACTTCACTATTGCAGTTTGTACATGAATGCATCATATAAAAGCAAACTTGAGTGACTTTCTCTTTTCCATTACTATAGTCTGCAGAGTTCTGACACATTATTGCCTCGTGGTACTTTCAATGTTGTCTCTAACGATCAATAACTTGAGTTCATTTTACATAAAAGTATCATTCTGCCTGAGTCATAGTCAAACACAGTGCAGGAAGCAATACCATGCGTTTTATTCATAGAATATTGCCAATTTTTATGTCGTCCAAAATCCTTACGGGATGTGATTTGGAGTATGTTAGTATGTAGCATAACATGTTGAAGAACACAGTATGTGGTATGCAGTAAATAGCAGTTTCCTCATAATCATTATCCCATTACATTAGAAAAATATTGGGGAAATGGAAAACAGCATCGCCTACACGAAGAATAAACACCTCACATCACAGAAGAGTGAGGGTTTCAGTAGTTTCAGTAGTTTCACAAGATGTGGACTTTTTGTGTATAAGATAAATATTCATGTCTCGTTTGTTCTAATTACCATACGCAATAAATCATCACATCTTTTTGTACCTTTTTAATTTGGGTTTATAGCATAAAAGGATGGGTGAGTTTTTAACCTTATGAAATCATTTGTAAAAGGCCACCAGCCACCCAGTAGCCATCACCTGTTTAATGTCCATTAAGCGGTGGTGATGCCGCCCTTTAACTAGGATAAAAAAATAAAGGAAGAAAAAAACATTCCACGCTAATTGCTAATGCCTAAGCACTCATTCTAAATTATTTTATGATAATCTAAATGAAAGCCACCCTGAGTAAAGAACATTTAACAACACATACCAAAATCGGTATAATCATTACATTAAAACATTGAAGGCATGCACTTATCTACATATTTCCTCCTTCTGAAAGTTAAACGTAAATGAAAACTGCCCTTTGTCCTCGCAAACAGTGCACTCATAAAAGGATAAAAACAAATGTTTGATCTGTATTCTGATAGCAGCCACAAAACTATTTAACTTTTAGGTGCCTCTTTCTCATTTTTTACTCTTGAATAAGTATTCCTGTCATCTCTTATCATCGGCAATATATCAAAATGCCGATGCAGCTTTGTAAATTACAACACGCACACAGTTTGAAAGCTTGTGCACTGTTGCTACTGAATTTTTTAAATTAAAACAAAAGTATCAATGAATGGAATGAGAGAATAAAAAATTATAGAGGTATTCGACGAAAAACAAGTGGTAATAATAGACATATTCAGAAGCACAGAAACCTGTATAAACACCCGAATCGGCTACTTGTATTAACATTGCAGTGTCATAAGAAGCTATACAAAGTTCATTCCACGAAAAAGCTTTCTGCTTTGTAAACTTTTGGCATTTTACAGCATTCTTGAATACAATAGAAACATAGTCTATTGTTTGTCAGTATACAAGAGCAAAGTACATAGCATCATTCATTAAATAATTTCTTCACAAAAGGAAACGATCTCTTTAACCTGGCTATTTACCTACATCTTCTCTCAAGGTTGATGTGGTTAACGAAAGGTAGAAGACTTCTTGTAAAAATGCAATACAGAAGCAAAGAGTTGTCAGCTCTGTGAAAAAGGTCAGCTAATGGTGTACCCAAAGCAATAATTCAAACAAGATAGGCAATGAAACGCTACACGGAACACAATGCGCACACGCGTCCCTTTATAAATGTATTGCCACACAACGGCCAGCAACAACAGAAGCTTGCGGTCGAGTAATGGCTTACCATTTTTGAGAGAATAAAAAATTATTCCCATCTTCAATAGCAATTGTTTTGTGTTCCAGTCAAGCTGGAAAAAATATGTCGGGTCGGCTAGTAGTATTAACCGGATTTTTTTAACAAGCAAGAATAGTATATATACCTACATATGTAGAACTGAGTAAATGTAACTACATATTCACTACGTCCTTCACAAAAGGCAGTCAGCCAGAATCATCACCATCAAAAAACAGTAGCAAGCAGCTTTGTAAATTGCATTAAATATTCATTTAACAAACAAATCCTCCCGTCGTCTACCACAATGAGTAAATAAATATCAACGTCATCATAATCTCTTCTTCCCTGGTTCTCTTTTTTTTCTTATTAGCAGACTTCCTTCACGACAGTGTGGCTTTAGGTAGGTACGTGTAAAAGTTAAGAAGACTTACTTGAATACATTAGTGGTTTGTAGAAAATACATAATTGAAAAAAACTTATTTGTTCAAGAATTCCAACAATGCAATTTTATCTATTTATGTGGCTAGTTATGGTGTTGAATATAGCTTGTTGTTTTTCCATTTACTCTTTGATGCAAAGGCAAATAGCCGCAGTTCTATGTAGGCGTCGCTCGGGTGGAACTCACAGCGGTGTATAATAGGCATAATGGGAATGATGGCTACTGTTTGTACCGATTTGCTTGCTCATTGTTTCAAATGGGTAATGATGTCCACGCAGCAGGATTTTAATAAATTTGTGGTATCCTGCCAGTGTGCTTTTTACCACCCTGACAGTTTCTGTAGAACAGAACACAAGTACACCTCGGTTATGACAATAGTTGGTATTATTTTCATATAACCAGCTTAGGTACTTGTATGTATTAAAAATGTTTGGCAAGCCAATATAAATGTTTATTGGTTGATGTAGCACAGATGAAAGAAAAATATCAATAGGTAATATATGCCACTTTGCTACTTGAGTAAGCAAAAGGGACCAAATTATATTATTTGAAATGAAACTTGAAAGATCATCAACTTTCTAAGAGAGAGAAAATTAAAGTTGTTTCAATGTTTTAATTAGAAATGGAATTTAATTTTTTGATTAAAGCAAATAATTTAATAAGAATGTGAATGGTCATCTCCAAATGCCTACAAACTTACACGTCCAAAGTTTGCCGGTTATTGTTGCTTTTGACACTGTTTGTTGATATGTATTTCGATGAACAGGGTAGCTTGGCAGAAAGAAAGATAGAGAACTATATGACAAGTTTCTTTATTAAAGTAGGTACCTAGTTTTGCAAAAACTATGATGTTTTGAGTAAATATGTGCACTTCAATATTTCATGTTCTTTTGAAGGAAAGATCTTTCCTTTTCATCTCTTTTCTCACAAGAATCCCAGTGGCAAGACTGTTGTGTTATTGTACTTGCTTAAATTATTTTCTTTGATAAAATTATCCTGGTACAACGGGAGTACAGAAATAGCGTAAGCTACATATAACATCCAAGCACCATCTCCCTCCACAATGCTTGCTTGAATTCAATTATCAATGAAGATCCTAGTGCTCTCGCCTTGCAGGGAGAATCTAACATAGCGCAAGACATCAATTAATCAGCTCTTGATCCGGAATCCAATTCCGAAATTAAAAGTTTACCCTCAGGCAATTACACACGTATGGAGTGACAGTCCCGTTCCTACTCCGGTCGACCCAGGAAGAACTCTAAAATCAATAAAAAACTTCCCCTTTTCTCAAGGACAGCTAGCTGTATCGAAACCAACACAGCAGTAACTCTCTCGAATATATCGCGCGGACAAACGGAGTTAACTATGAAGTGTAGATTTCACCACATAGAAAGTCCTGTTCGGTCGACAGTCAACTAGTCAGTGCAATGCTGTCTTGTGAAATGGTTTCTGCTGACCTCAAATATAAGACCTTGCACGACAAACCGTATTACGTGAATATTTTAAAGAATTTTGCAGTTTTCCCAGGCTGTACATCTATAATATGTGTCTTATGATGGGTATGCAATATTGTATGTGAAGAAGATATACATATATCGAGTTGCACGTGATCTTTACTGTCAACTCTATATAAAGTGCAAATTTTTGTGTATATTGGCATAGTCTGTTATGTATGTGTGTAGGAAGTTGGCGATGTTTATTTCACTTTCTTCCTACCGACTTTTCCTTCCGTTTCTCAAACCGTTGGGGTGTAATACGAAGTGTAGGCGGTTATAAACTGGTCGGTAGCCAGTCTGGTGCCACGCTTGCGTCAGCTGTTTCAAATTCGTATGCGCATACATAATGAACTTCATTTGAATCCATTGACAGAAAAGCTTAAAGAAGGCCTCTGGTTCAGATTCGATACAAGCAGTATTATTAGATTTTCTTCGAACAAGTCTTTAGACTACTCGTGGGAAAACGGAATATGCCTCTTTTTAGGATATTTTTATTCATTCATTCATTCTTTTCATTTATTATTTAGACTGATGTGGACATATGAATAGATGTGGCGGATAATACCAATACGAGTAGAAACATTTTTAGCTACCAAAGTGCAGTCAGATCTCCCGATATCCGTGTTTTGTTATAGGTAAATAGTTTCTGCACTCTAAACAAATCCTGGTTAAATTTGACATTTCCAATAAAATGTCACTAACAAGAGCAACTTTCTGCTATTTACTTCTACTTTTAGACAGGTAAGGGCTGGGCACTGTAATAGATTACTTGGTATTACTGTCGTAAGTATAAAGAAAGCAGCTTTCTTTTCTTGCTACTCTTGTTAGTTTTATCTTTTTTGCACACACAACTTTTGTATCATGCAGAAAACTCACACAAGCCAATCCAATCTTTTTCACCTATCCGCCTGCAAAAAAAGCTTTTATGTTCTTATGCAAAATATTTTATATAGCAGAAATTTCAAAAAGATTCTGTCTCAAGCTCATGAGACGTACAGATATACTATACGTATAGGAGTATCAAGCACAGGTTTTACGGACAAGATTATGTGTAGCATGGTTTCACTGTACTGAAAAAAAAACTACAAGTTGTACAAAACCGGTAGTGGCTGTTACCACTTTTCTCTTTTCGTTCGTCTATTACTTCCATTCTTTCGACTAAAAATAACTTCAATCAATTTCCGTCCTTTCTAAGACTACATAAGAGCAAGAGCGACGACCAACTCTCTTGGCTGATAAATTCTTAATAGCGTTTCAGCGAAAACTGCTTCTACTGTTTCTTTAGCTCTACCAAAAATGCTCTCGCTCAGTAGTTACAACTTACTTTATATTTATCCGTCACAACCATAATAATATTTTTGTTGTATTGTGTTGTATACTTTAGCTGGCAGAAAAGTGTTGGGAAAAACGATAGTTGGAAGCTCCATCAGAACATTATATGCAATCATAATACCTTTTTTGCTGATCAATATTTTTCTGAGTACCCACATCAACTGCTGCTGGCTGGTGGTTTATACGCGCTTACGTACACACAAGTATCCAATTTTTAAAATGCGGGCGGAATAAGAAAATTTCTTTTCTTCAGTAATGTGAATAAACAAGGTGAAATGTTCTAGTTTTGGTGACCTTTTTCATAAAATGCCAAATATACCGTTAAAAGAGTTCTTTAAACAGCTCAAGATAAAAAAGTATTTTTCAAAGGAATTGATACTATGACCTATACTGGTAGCACGGCCGGGTAAGACGTCAACAAAAGTGTGTATCCTTGAAACGGTGGTGGTGGTGAGTGGGAGATATGAACAAGAAATTTTTCTAGTGCTACTAATGCATATACCAGAAATGTGCACTGAACAATAACTCATAAGATTAATATTTTATTTTTCAGCTCTATTGTTCCCAGCCTCCTTTATCCTTCATCTTGGGATGGAATAAATGGTAAGCTGTACCAATGTGTGATATCTATTTAGTGAGGTGCAGCTAAATTGTGCCAAGAAGGGGAAAACGGTACGTGATTCCTTGACTTGGGCGATTACAGAAAAGAGAGAAGAAAATTAATGAACGTTGGAGAAAGATTGCTTTTGATATCAGGAATATGCCTTTCGCAACCCACATGCATTGCAAAATTATTCAGAGCTTTCATTAGCAGTCATTTTTCTTAAACGTACGCGATTTTTTCTTACTTTCCCTAGCGTACTTTTTTTCTCCCCTTCACTTTATACGTCCTCACGCCTGTTACGTAAGAAATCCTCGTCTAATTTCATCTTCTCTGCAAAGATGTAATGAATTTATTTCATTTAACAAAAAGGCAAAGGAAAAAAAGTTTACTAAAACTCCAATTTTCCTTGATAGGCTATATTGCACAATGCCATTTAATGTGAAGTAAAGAAATGGCTTAATTTAATCTCTCTCCCTTTTCTCTCTTGCCATACTTTGCTTCGTGAATTGCATGCTTTCGTCCCTGTATTCTAACCAAAAGGAGTCAGTTTGCCCAGCAAAACATTTTAACTAGATCCTCCATCCGGCTAATGTTCATTTCGTGAACTGGAGAATGATCGTTGTGTGTTCATTATTTGTTATTTGACGAATTTATGCTTACGACATAAAATGGTTGACAAAAGTATAGCTTGGCTGATGTGTGCACAGGAGAAAGATGAGTTTAAACCTAAACTTAATTTTTTGAATAAGATATGTGATATCTCGTATTATTATCTTAAACCATTTTGCTGATTTTTATTGCGCTCTTTTTATTAGTTTTATCTCGTTTTTCTAATGCTTCAGGATATGTAATCTGTACTCTCTTCCAATGGCCCATTCTCTTCGTCATCAACTTGACTACTTGAACGAAGTTGACAAGAAAATCTAAATGAGCAGCTGAAGGGAAATCACAATCAAGCTCACTCGTCTCACATCTTGACAAAAAAGTATTGCAAGTTGTTCCTCAAGGACTAAAAAGAAAAATACCCTATTAATCCATACATACTTATTTTGTATTTTATGCTTTGATTGTACACGTCCACAAGTATAAATCCGTCGACGTCTTTCTGAGCATAAGCAAAAATATATTAATAAAGGCCCGCATCTACTGCTGTATTACTAAAGAAAAGGCAGGATATTTATTTTCTCTAAAACCCTTTCACTCCAACCAAACGGGAAATGTACGCTTGAGCTCATTTACTACTTCGTCTCTAATGAAAATAGATTGAATTTGAGACAGGATGCTAGCAGGCTCTCTTTTTCTTACTTCTGTTCTCTCTGTTTATATATGTATGTTTGCGTTGACTCAATAATTTTTATCTTTAGCTACTGGCCTCTCTCTCTCTCTCTTCGCTCTTATTTTCTCAGTCTCCTTTCTGCAACCAATTCCTTTTGTTATATTTATGTACATGTAGCAGCAGCAACAGTCCTGCACTGGAAGTAGGTATGTTACTCTGAAATAAAAACAAACTACTTTGTTATCCAAGATACAATCTTACAACAACTAAGGAATTTATTGTCGTTTCAGCAAAGGACCGTATTCTATTATCTTTTTATATACTATCCACCATAATATATATTCTTACTGTCACGTATAGTCACATTCGATACAAACGTTAGCTAATGTACATAAATTGCATAGGTATATGTATCCAGTACAATTTTCTCAACAAAACCGGTGCGAGTAAACTCTATCCAGGAATGCATTACAGTTTTTGTAGGATTAAGTCTTTGAAAATACAAAGAGGATCCCGAACTGTGTTCTTTAAAATACGTTAGCAGAGACAAAGTCTAAAACTCAGAGTTTCTTTTAAAATCCCTAATTTAATCCATTTCCTTCCCCATTTTCTTATTATTTCAATTATTCTACATAAAATATAGCAAAAATAGAGTTAGCGCTGTAATGCAATTTAGTATATACGTTTATCTGTATAAAAACTACAAAGAGAATACGACGCAGTAATGGTGGGAAAACTATTTAGTTTCTTATGTGGTTTACTCATATTACAAAAGAATACAACCCAGCGTGGAATTTGATTCTTTGTAAACAACGAGCAGGTATCCCGTTTTCCCCATTTCATTTGGGTATTTTCCTTTTTGTTGGTGATGTTTTGTGCTTCTTGCTTGACAGATAGGAATTGTTAAAAATAGGAGGAACGTAATCATCATTATTATTTCGCTTTCACGATACTCTTTTCTTTGGTAGAGATAGAAAGTCTGTAACTTCATGTACACGATTTAACATTATTCTGTAGAATTCGAAAACTGTTTAGATATTATGCTTTGGAAGAAAGTCGAATTTTACAAGCCAGGTTCTGCACTCACATCCTCGATGTTCCTTAACCAAACCAGCTTTTCTTGCATTCTTTTGTCGGCCTAGCTTATATACACGATAACAATAACTCTTTCCTCAAAGGCAGATTTTGAGAGAGATACAGATTTTATTTTCAACGCCAACATCAGTGAGAAACCGACATACGGAGAAAAGGGATATGTACATACTACACCTACTATGACATAAAGACAAGATGATTATATCTATCAATTTGTATTCAGAATATACATATTTTATAGGTGTTATGTAGGGAGGAAACGAGTATGGTTCTACGACTACACTTGAGTGTATTTCTATCGTGTACATCTCTTTTATAGGTTTATTTGTACTGTGCATTTATTTTCCAGAAGAAAGTTGAGTTAATTCCAGTTTCCTCACATGAAAAAGACACCCTGAAGAAATCATGTTTCCTTGAACAGGCTTATAAAGGAATCTCGGAGTTTACACAGAAATCCAATTTCATGTCGATACAGAAAAAACGTAACACTTCTGTCAAATTCATTTCATTCTGCAGCTACAAGTGATAGGAATAAATTATCTTGTACACAATACCTACGTACTATTTTACTTAAGGATCTGCAACTGTTTTGTAATTACTTCAGTTTAAAATCCATGGTACAATAAGTGATTTTAATTGTGAGTTCTGGAAATGAATAAATTCAAACATTGAAAGATTCAATCCAGGAAAAGTTTTCAGATGTAATACACTTGCTACAGGAATCATTAGTCCCTCACTCTCAGTAACAAAAGTAAGTATGCCAGCATAAATGGCTATAGAGTTGAGTTGTGTATTGAACGTCATTTTCTGGTGTAAACTTAAAGAGAGAAATGTGCACAAAATGTGTAGGAATCTACAAAATTTAATGATCCTATTAGCAATGCAAATAAAGTATATGATGCAGTTCTGCACGGTGCGTTGAACAAACATTTTTCACTGCTTTCATTGTATATGTTTCTCATACAAAAAAGGGAGGAAAATTGGCACGTATATATCGATCAATTCCACTCCTTCCTTTTGCAATTCTTGTCACAACAATTCAAAAATGTTAACGAGAAAATCTGTACAAATACAACTTCTTTTCAAAGGAAGCGTACATTACTAAAACGTGATATTTGTGTACTATACACTACTAAACATTGATTTTTCCTTGATTTACATTGACGGTTTGAGAAATGACGATTTATCATCGCGGGGCTACTATATAGCAGCGTGGGCCAAAAATAATATTTTGGTAAAGACAGGTACAATATTTTGAAAAATAAACTTTGCAGTGAAAGGATGCGCAGTAGAATTGGATTTCTTTGAAAACTGCTCCAAGAGGAAATAAATATATGAAAAAGTAAAATAAATAGATAATGTGTAGGCATTTCGGATGAAAAGAACGCATTCAATATTACCTACAACATATTACCTTCTTCCAACTATCACATTTTTCAAAGGAATTACATTCACAAACAAGACGCAGCAAAGGACTCTTGCTCAAAGCAACACGTTTTGTGTTGCTTTTCTCAAGATAAAAATTACCGATATCAATGCCGAGATATGAGCCACGACACAAGGGAAAACCTTCTAAGAAGTTATGGTAAGGCTTTCATTTTTATGAAATATGGATGACCAAACCACACATATAAGTACACACACGAAACTAACACCAACGCCACAGACAGAAATAGAAAAATGAATGTAACAGCAGGGAAAAGAAGAAACTACCGACAAACTAGACTTGTGTGCGACATTGGCACCCAAGAATGCCTAAAGTTTATATATAGTTTAAAGTATATGCCAACCAGTTTTATACATTTTTAAGCATCACATAACAAGATCTGAAATAACGACAATGACAGTGCAGTTTATCCAAAAATATATTATTTATTCCACTCAGCGCGACCCTCTGCTGACTTTACATGACTACTGTCTGTAAAAGTACAACATACACACACCATGCCATTGTAGACGTTACTTATAGACTTGACAAAAAGTAACGCTTTCATGATTCTATAACTATAATTTGAAGTAATGTTGTGCAGTAAAGAATTAGTAATGTATTTTGTAGTCAGTTCTATCCAAGTGAGTAGCATGCACAACAATAGCTAGCTGCTGTCGCAGGTTGAAACTGCTTTTGAATCGTGTGGATTGCATGTTGTGCCCTTATCATTAAAACCACTACGGCAAAATTGTATGCCACACACGGACACAAAAATAGAAATGAAAGCCGCTATCACACGATTTTATCATCATCAAGTTAAATAATATGATGATTGAGGAGGAAATTTAAGATTCCATACCTCTTTAAAATGACACAGTATAAAAATAGAGGTGGGCAGAAAGATGTTATCAAATTGTAATTTCATTCGTGCCTCCGAACAGTCATCACCAATTTTATTGCTCCCTCCATGTCTCCTATTAGAATACATATAAAATCGGAAGCACTGGATGTAACACTATCACAAGGGTCTTACATCAGTAAATTGTAAATGTATATATCTAGAAATACATAACATGCTGCCGTAACTCCATCAAAATTAATTTTCCTAGATACAAATTTGGTATACCCAATGACTTTAGGCAGAACAAAGAACAACGTCTCAGGGCAATACTTTGATATAACCAGCAATTTTTATAAAATAAACCGTTCTACTTTGCAACAATAAATATAAAGTTAAAAGGTAAATATTAATAAGAGACAACTTTTGTTCGGATGAGCGTTTCTGAGAAAACTGACAAGTATGCAATGTGATAGCATATATGCAATCCTACTTATTTCAAAAGTATTAATTTACGATAGTTAGCAGTTGATTTTTTACCCAGAAACTTACTGACAGCAAGCAACCTCATTGCTATATTCCTCCTATCAAAATGAATAGGTAAGTTCGGAAAATTGTGTATATACGCCCTGCGTTTTTATTGTGAATTTTCGCAGAGCCATTTGTTAAAAGAAATTACTTTAATATGAAACATTTAACAAAGATGAAAGCGAAAGAGAACGCTTTGTTCTTTAATTAATACGTAGCAAATTACAGTGAATTTTGACAGAACAAATTTATCAAAATTTTGTGCTTATTGACGTCAATGAGAATAGTATAATTGATTTTCATTTTGGCTTCCATTGAGATAAAAACAAACGATTTTCGCTTTACATATTTTTTTGGATGTTGCAATTGTCATATATGAAGTAGTGTATGTAGTTCTCTTAGTTCATTTCATTTCAATGCCAAAGTGATTTTGACATGATACTTAATATGGTTAGTTATCTTTAGTCGTTTATAATGTTGACTGTCGTCCATGATGCTTTCGCATTTACTTTAAAATCTTTTTGTTATACATAGTAAAGGTTAAGTATCAGCATTACATATATTATAGTATACTGTGGTAGGTAGTTTATGGACATGGAAAGGCTTATTTATTTTATTACACGTAAGATTTTGTATTTTTTGTGTAAACTTCATAAGGTTGCATGTGCGGCTTATATAAAGTCAATTTTCAATATTGCGAATTTATATATTTGGAAGTCTGATAAAGTACATTACTTTTACTCGTTCACGTGCAATCGATACAATTTAATACAGAAAAGTTAACAAATTGTATATAATAGTATTATTACCTTCCACAGACATTACTATTGAAAAGCAATAAAAAAAATCGGATTAAATAATATGGGAAGGATAGCGAATTTTAGAGCTGAAATGGCACATTTTAAAGTGAAAGGAAAGTAACGTCAAGGCTAGTTGGCTTAAGTTTTTTTTATAAAAAATGTCTACGTAAAACTTATTGTAAAACATGAAAGCTTAAGTTTATCAGATTTTTTTAAAGCGAAATGGATACCCACAACAGAATTATAGTCAGTTTGTAACAATTTCCCGTGCTGAAGGCACTCATCACTTTATATTTATACTTTTTACGTACATTTCAATTCAATTGAAAATTATACGCTTTTAACGTACCATCAGCTCCTACACCATAATTGGGCATTTTGCAGACATTACTTTTACTTAATACACTCGGTGAAAGTTTAAAGTTGACTTTTTGGTAGTACTGTAAATGATCAGTTTCTGTTAACCTGCAAAAATACATAAAAACAAAAAAACAAGAGAGAAAAGTTTTTATTTACAAAACCTTCTTGAAATTATTCCTTGCGATTTCCTGTTTAGTTGGATGAGAACAGCAAACTCTACTCTCATTGTATATTATCAAAATGATGTGGAAGTCATTTTTCCGTGTTCAGAACTTTTTCTCGTCATTTCTAAATGTTCCAATTGTATTCGACAAGGATTCTGAAACTTTTCTTGTGACGCCGTGCAACACACTGTGGCGAAAGATCAAACGATTTTTTCTGACAAATTTATGCCTGTTTGTAATTTGGACAATAAGCCTTTTTCGTCTATTAAACCAACTGCTGACATCAGTCCGTGATGAGAATTTTACTGTTCTCGATGTTGTCATCATTTCCCTTGCTCTAGCATTTTGCACTGAAGGGTTGGCTCATATTTGGACATTTCATTTTAGTGCAGGGGACATTTGCTACATTTTAACGGAAACCCTCAGACTCACCAAATTGCACTGCTATATACCACAACAAATACGGACATGGTCGAAAGGACTCTCTTCAGTTCCTACAACAGGTAGTATCGTTAACTCTTAGTGGATCATAGTCAAAGTTCCTTATTGCCACCGAAATGTGCATCTAGTCAAATAGGATATGGTTATTGCACCTTGGTAGACCCTATAAGCCTTTTAATGTAGGTAAACATGCAAACGGCACTTCTGAAATGTAAATACACCGTTTCCTAGTAGAACGCAAAGCATGCCATTTGCCAATATATAACAGTTATGGTCAGGAATCTCTTATAAGGGAACAGATTAGGTATTTTACTTAAAGGCCTTATATGTGCTTACGTTCCCCACTATCAGTCTAGTGGAGAAAGTTATAACCCTTCCAGCTATTTGCCTTTATTTTATTTACACGCTCTCACAGCTACTTTTACTATTATTACTTGTTCATTTTCAGGAGGAGGGCCTAATTTTTCAAACAAGTTTCCACTTCTTCGACTGCAACAGCGTCAACCAGATTTCTCTCTGAAATCTATGCTTCAATGGGAAAATCAAGTGTTGTCTCTTCGGCATACATTCCTCTCATCCCGTTTCAATCTAAGTAAAGAGGAATTTATTATGTATTCGATAGCCGTAGGATTTAACGGGGTTCCTTTAGTCTGTTTTCTCGCTCCTCTGATGACCTCGTCTGATCCAGCAAGCTACCTGATGAAGAAACTCATATTTCGTAATTCACCCATTATCGCCATGTTGGCAGCCAGCTTTTTCCAAGGACTGACAGCTTTCTATGCAAGTCTTTTATCGCTCAATCTCATTCTCATATGCTTGACAATAGTTTGTGAACTGAGTGATGTGCTCCGAACGACATATCCCACAGAAAACATGGAAGCTATTCCAAACGCGGATACTGCTGCCACCATCCGCAGAGGCAGTAGTATTGACAATAGTGGTGTGAATGGTGCTAGCAGCAGAAAGAACAGTGGTAATAACAAAAGTGAAAGTGGTATATCTACAACACAGGAAGGAAAAGTTGATAACGCAAAAAAATCCGGTGAAAATTCAGCATCCAGATTTGGTGGTAGAATTCATCCTGAAATACGAATTGACAAGTATGATGATAAAAGCGATGTTTTAGTGACGGGGAGTGAGAGAATGAAAAAAGATCCGGGAGGAAAAGGAGAGCAAGTTTTCCATTTGGAAAATCAGAAGCGGCAAAAGTCTTCTTGTCCAGTGAGGCAAGAGGAAAAGTCAGAATCACAAAATTCCAAAAGTAAAACCCCAAACTTGTCTCTGGAAAAGCAAACTTCACCGTTCCAGGTGTTATCTCCGAAACTGGATAATCAACTCCAACTTCCACCTCCGTCTTCCTTACCCTTTCACCCAACTTTTGGTTCTGCATCAACAACTTGCGTAATATCATCCGGAGAAAGCAGACTTTCTGTCAATAGCGATGCACCTCATAAGACAAACAATACTACTCCCACAAGCAACTCCTCTGCTGTGACTGTCCCCTCGTCGTCAATGCTAATGATGAAAATAATGGAGGACATGGGTCCTACGGTCAATGCAAAACCACCTTCTTCCTCTTTGGTAAAGAAACTTATGTGCCCCACACCCGTTCATCGCATCAAGTCCTCTGCTGAGGTTTTATTCGTGAAAAGTTTTCAACTTTATCTTCAAGCGAAACTTCTCGTCCTTTTCATCAACTCTGCCATGTTTTATTACTTTCCCGTCGTCATCGCCGTTGGAATGGTACTCACGACTTTGTCAGCTTATGCCACCGTTAAATTACACAGCTTCCTTCCGCTCCCGCTAAGACTGTCCATTTTGCTGATTGGTGTGACCATTGCGACCGTCATGTTGCTGCTCATGGTAGAATCCACAGAGATCACGAAACATTCAGACGAGTTTCTCAGATACTGGAAGAAAAGACTTAAAAGAAAGTACAGCAGGAAGCAACTTCGTACCTGTCAAAGACTGTGTTTTAGAATCGGACCTTTTGTTGACTTTAAAAAGGATACTATTTTCGGAGTTTTCTCCACCATTCAACATTATACTGTAAATCTTGCTGTGATTCAACTAGTGTAGAAGTACAACACTAAACGGTGTCATATTAGACTTAGCTATTTAATTACTATTACTTTTCGTATTCATACGTTTTCTACAGAATTAATTTGTAAGCAAGTAGTACATAATAACTTTTAACAGAGGAGCAACATATTTCAACGGAATCCTATTAATAAACAACGCAAATAAAAGCGCACTCTGACCTCTGAATTCAAGCAGAGTCAAGGATTTTTTTCTTTCCCAAATACATTTCATCATTTCACCAAACCGCTTCCTGGTAAATTTATTAAAACATCCCGTACACACAGTATGCTCTATAATGTGCCTTTCTACTGCACACTTCTTTAAAGTTCTTTAATGGCCCTCTACACTCCAGTCTAAATGCACGAGAGGCAGGCCGGGCAAAATGAAGACCATTTAGTATTCGTAGCGATGTGTGGTTAACCCATAAAGGCTCTTAAGAAGTTTAACAAAGGGGCAGAGAGAAAGAGAACAGGCTTAGAATTATTAGCATTACACAATATCCAAAATGTTGAAGCGAATAGAGCGGTTGTAAAGTAAAGAAAATACAATGAGGGGGAGCGTGAGGGAAAGAGAGAAATGCTTCACTTCTTACTTTGCTTACCTACGTGACGTGTATTTCCAGGAAAAGAGAAAGCGACCTACTTTAACAATATCCCATCATATGGCGCCTAATTCTTTTCATACAAACTACTTGGCTATTGTATTCATGCAGCAATCTATAAATATAAAGGGAATGTAGTTCCCAGCATCTGTGTGCGAGCTTCGTTTTTCCTACCCAAAGTCGACGATGAAAGAACGGCGAGTAAAGCTTTTGCCTACCAAGTAAACAATTACCGAGTCGGAATAAAGTACTTTGAAAGATATACAATGATAATGTGTGATTGACTTCACTACACAATGTAAAATAAATAAATGGACAAATCAATAGAAGTTGGAATAATATGTTGTACGATTTCTCACCCATATGTTCTATCTACTATTTAATACTATTATTTAGATATTAAATCATTTATTTCGCGCAGAGTAAATCAACTTTAGTAGATCTTATGGGATAAAGTAAATCAAAATGGACGTGGCCATGCTGTGTATTTTTATCCCTATGTTTAGAGCATCCATCGTGTTCTATGCTTTTCCTTTTGATAATGTCAAAATCTACTCCTGTAGCAAAGTGGGGATAAACCAACTGAATAAATATTCCATGCACAATGTCACGACAAGGTCCATCCAAGAATACAGCATGGAAGTTGAAAGAACCAAAGGACCAAAATCCTTACAATTATTTCAGAGGTCCATTCAAGGTTGCCTGAGTTACGAAATGAACCCTAATGCTACTTGCTTTTACTTCCTCAGTCAGCCTAGCCGTTATCCGGCTGCAGCAGTGCTTATTTTCCCATCCACAACCGTAATAATAATAATAAGGTAAAATGAACGATTTTCCCTAGTCGTCGTAAGCACAACAGCAGAAAGGAGTTGTATGAATGGAGTTTTGCTGTATAAGGATTAGTAACGTGACAGGAGAGAATCCTTCCACCGCTGTGTCTTCAATTATAAATTAAAGGAATTCATGAATGTATTTGTATATTAAAAAGCCATTTCTACTTTTAGACCGTACAGCTATCTACTTTCTCTTGATACACCATTTCCATCCCATCTATGTTCCACACTGTATATCTAGCTAGCATCTTTAAAACAAACTACAATTTGCATTAATGTTAAGAAGAGATGAGAGAAAAGTGTGCAGCAAACCTGCCTGCCTAATAGAGTCTGCACATATATGTACCTAAGTTACTTTCTTCGGTTGAGGAAAAATGGGAACCACTTTTCCTAAAGTGAAGTGTGCTCCTGTCTTCCCTTATCGCGAAATAAGTCTTTCCTATAGAAGCTAAATAGGTAGTAAAAGTAAGAATTGTATTGTGCAGTGTAGACGAGAGAGGGGAAATAAAATGTGACGAACAAATGCTGGTTTTTCAACAAGATTCTATATCTTGCTACTTCATGCGAGACGACGACACAAATGAAGAAAGGGTGTCCGCGAGTCTTCTCTCATGCAAGTTACATCCCAAAGGGCTTCTTCATATCTCACTTGCCATTATCATTGCGAAAACAAAGAGAGGTAGGTCATGATGATCATCCTATAACGATGGTATAAAAGAATATTATATATTTTGTTGAAATGACTGATATATATAGAAGATGACAATATTCTTTGTGTCAAGTGTGCAGTATTAGATTTTACATTGATGGAGACGCTGATGACATACAGGTCAGTGCACACTTACACAAAGATGCGTTTAGATGTAACTGTGTCTTTGATTTAAACGTACTACAACTGGTTATTTATTCCAACTCTAAGTAAATACAGAGGGCACATAACCATGAATGTGTAATACTTTTAGAAGCCAAGAATCCTATTGAAGTGCGAAAGCAGCATGCTCCTTTGTAGATTTTCGTCTGTGCCGTGTGTGTGTATCGTAGAATTACTACACAAATGCTTTATGTAAGCCAAAACACAAGTAGCACAACACTACAAAACATGTTTACTATATACTAGCTGAAACATACAATATGCGATTCACAGACAAGTCAGACACGACTTTGAACAAAGCACATTATCTGTCTGTGGAGCGCAATGTAAAAGGATTTTACAAGTTACTCAAGTGATATTATTTTTGAAGTTGGGTAATATTACGCTTGATTAACCACTTCGGGCTAATGTTATTTGATTGTATCACATTATCGAGTATGGAGTGGTGCTATAGTAGTACTAATACCAATGAATTTCAGTACTCTTGATTGATGTTAAATATGTATGCTGTCTGTCTGTCTTCACGGCGTGTGCACATGTGTTTTCCTCTGACAGAAATCTACTGAAGTGAAATTGTATGGTTTTTTGTTTACCAGAACACTACAAATATTCTGTATGATGAGGAATGAAGCATATTACTTTCCCTCCAGTTCCTCCTGTTTTCTCTTTCACAGAATTACTATCTCATCTCTGTGGATTGTAAAAGCTGAACATGTATAAATTCCAAAACGAGAAAATGTTATATTTAATAATTCTGGCATATCCAGAAACCCTTATTTATACCATACCTTTCACAATTCCAATTTCATTTTGGAAATGAAACGTAGAACGTTTGAGAAACAGAAGACATGAAATGATTTATAGTAGGCATGTATCCTTCGAGAGTAGAGATATATAATCCACAGTTGACTCTAAAGTGTTCTGTCGGAACAATGGTAATAGCATTTGAGGATTAATATGCATATAGACATGCACAATGCTATATAGTTTTAAGCCCCAGTGACATTTCAATTAAATTTTCCCATAATTTCCTTCTCGTTTTGTGCCAATGTGATATGTCTAAAAGCAACTACATCTGCTAACGCTCCAGCATATATATATAAGACACAACGAAAACATGCCTGGTAAATAAATACAAGTTTGTAATTTTTATCATCATTAGAATAATACACATTAAACTTCAATGGTGATACAAATAACTATTTTAAAAACCAAAATAGTCGTACATGAATATAATATCATGAGAGAGTATTATTTTGTTTATTATAATGATGGGTAAACAAACAAAAGTTTCAAAACTTGAACCCATGATCATCTAACATGCTATCCATCCAATTTACTCAAAGTCCAATAAAAATTTATGATGTTTGACCTTTATTAAGTAAACGCGTGTACTATACCTTGCAGATATTATTTATTTGTTGTCTGTTACAAGGAAAATAATTCCTCCTCCCAAATAAATTACAAGGAGTACAAAAATACATGCCCTTTGATGGAAAATCTTGAGGAACGTATTTCAATTCCGGTATTTTATGTACTACAATGTGATCTACTCTCTGCAAACATCATCTACGCAGGCATTGATCCGGACAAAAAACCTCATTTACATATAACAACGAAATACCTGTATAGTTTGAAACATTAAATAAGTAAATGACAACTTAACCAAATTCCTAAGAATAATAGTAATATAGAATGCAAATTATATTTCCCAACTCTACCTGTATATTATGTATGCATGTATTTAGTAGCATGGAACTTGTGTAGATTGAAACGGCAAAGCTGTCTTTCAAAGCAGTTATACTTTTCCCCGATATTTTTTCTCGTTATTTAAATGTGAAAGTAGCTTTGGTATTAGCATATCCGGTGAGAAGAAAGGAAAGTACAAAACCTTTGAATTATTAATAATCGTCTGCTTTGACATTCCCAAACAACTCGCCTGTACAACTAAAAGAGAATAGAGTCAAGTTATGAAGCTAAAGGGAGAAAGGCAAGGAAAATTCATATCATGTAAAGTTAAAGGCAAAAATCTGCGTTACAGTAGAGAAGGCTTTTACAATAGTAAAGTAGATTGTAGTTCTCCATCCCACATCAAGCTTAGTCAATTATAATAATCGATGGAGAGGAGCCTACTTGCTTACTACCTGTAGACTAGTTCAGTATAATACTTAATTTGTGATTTATTATGTTAATATTTTAAGGTAGCCTAAAGAGGATACTCCTGATATTTTTGCAAGTATTGATTTACAGCGACTAGTTTACCTTTTACTAATACTGTAGAAAATTAAAATTGACGAAAGCAATAAGAGAGTAATAATATGAAGCTGGCCATGGCCTTGGATGTAGAATAACACTACTCCTGCCCAACTTTAAAGTTGACTGTTGGGTGGTTCAAAGTATATAAGATTTCGTATAGACAATATGTCTAGTCAATAAATGATCTATACATTCATTTCATAAATATGAGAAAATTGTAAGTAGCTTTAAAACATATAATCTTTAATAAAAACGAAGAAATCTGTGAATCAATGGGTCCAGATGCCAGACAATACAGTTAGTACACATCCGGTATGAAGTGCTTCTGTAACTGCATTTGTATTTTACCATTACTGATATTTATTATCAGTACTTATTAACTGTACTTAAAATTACAATGTCAAATATCGTCCTGTTCAGAATTGAAAGACCATTATATAATGGTTGACGATTTCCAGTGCGAGAATAGTCGTTATTAGAATGTCCAAAAGACAACTTCCTGTCCCCAGTTTATACATGACAAAACCACAGGCAAACACACTCGTTTCGATTTTTTCGTAGAATTTGGACCAAATCCGACCAAAATGACAAAATGAAACTTCGGTTCAGTAAAAATTGTCCGATATTCTATACACATGTGGGACAGAATAAAAGTTGCAGAATACCAGCTAAACATAATATGCTGCTCAGTTGACTATGAATTTCACATTAAAATGGACAAGACTACCAGGCTCGCAACCTATATCACGAGTCGAGAGCCTTGTACAACTATATCACATTCCCGTCTTTCTTACGGTGCTTTCTCTGAAAGCAATTGCTTTTTCAATCCAACCATGGGATATGGTAGACGGGCATTCTTAATAATGGATTTTTTATGCATACTCAACACACACTTTATATATGATATATGTACGTCGTATGTATGTACGCAAGCAGAGCGAGGGCGAGAGAAATGCCAAGGGATTCTTTCTTTCTCTGTGGGATGTCCCATCTAGCAAGCATTACTACAATCCATGTCTTTCCTCATATAGCACTTAATCATTCCATTTTTCTTATATTTTAGTTTACCTTCAACCTACAAGATATTCTTTTTTCTTCGCATGCTTCTGGTGCTTCATGATTTTGGATTCACAGGCAACAACAGTATACTATGCTTTTTGCTTTTGCAACCGGTGTTGCTTTTTGTACAATACATATATCTTTATCTGGTCCTCTCCTTTCAGGTTTTTCCTCTGCTATATTCACACTTCTTAATCGTGATCTGCTTTCTTGGATCATTTTCCATATCCGTTCTACCTGGAATCTGTAACGACAAGAAAATGTCTCATATTGAATAATGCAAAACTCAACAAACACTTGTGGGCGTTCAGTACACTACGGTCATTAGGAATCTCTATCATTTTACTATATCGGTGACGTAATCATGGAATACCAAAAGGTTTTCAATCATATCATATTATACGAAATCCATCTTAAACTTGGAGTCGATTTTCCAACCAGAAAATATATATGTACTTACTTACATTTAATCGGGTAAGTTAGTGTAACATAGAGTTAGCATTCGTAAATGGTATGTAGTCCACAGGACTACAGTCCACAGGATGCACAATGTGCTTTCATTAAATTGTCATTTCATTCTAATAATAATATCATACATAATGGCTCCTATTTTTGAAGTGTGGGTGCATGTCGTATGTGCTCCCTCGTTTTTCAGCACAGGATATTTTTTTCGAATGCAACAGAAAGGAGTAGAGTGAACATGAAGTGAATTCCGGAAAATAATACGATACGTCCAAAAAGGAAGCGAGCGTGGAACGTGATACATTCCTCTAGCTTAAATAAAAAAAGTCAGCCACACATTACATTGTGCGATTCTTTCACTTACTCTCTGTTATTCAATTCCTATACATATCTGGAGAGAGGAACACAAACACAACTGTAAAAAAATGAAATGATTCAAACGAGACGTGGAGACGAGGAGAAAAATAAAAAGAAATGGAAACTACTTTTGTAACTTCTGGAATTGTATTATGCTTCCGGAGATCAAGTACTACGTGAACACATCATAAGCATAAGTATTTATGTTCATATTTGGTAAAAGTTAGTAAAAACTACTTTTTCGACAGTGCACAAATGTAAACGTCTATTACTCCAGTTCAGTTCCGAATTCTGTAATATGTATTCATGAAGAAATGCCGTTGTATTTATTACTTTATCCGTAATAGTATTCGCTGCTACATGGCTTTGGATGTGAGGTGTGACGATATTCGGTGTTTGAAGCTGGATGCGTCATTCTTATACTATAGCACATTTCATAATTTTTGTATTACTTTTAAATTTCCATAATTTTACATCGCTTCGATTAAACGTAGGTAACAGTAACACACATGAATGTAGAAAAATATTCATTGGGTTCGCTCGCAGTTTCTCTGTTTGAATTTCCCATTGTTCTCTTTTCTGTCTAGTCTACTCTTCCTATGCGAGCAGGTAGAAGAGACTTCAGTTGGTAAACAGATCTCATGTAGTTATGACACAAGTGTGAGCGTGTGACAAAAAGACTGTATTGTGTGTCGTCTTACCAGAAAATGTTTGTCTGTCACTCAAGAGGAAGAAGAAGAAGCTGTAGTATACAATGGAATGAAAGATAAGTTGTTTTGATAAAAAGTAAAAGTCATCTATGTGACATATTATGGATAGATTCCTGCCGAGTCCACTCTTGTTCCTCTCATCAACAATATTTTCCAGGTTTCTTGACTTTTCATATGAAAATACCACCCTGCTACAATCGCGCAACCTGTCTCTGATAAATTAAAAATGTTGTACCGTTGCCATTCATGTCAAAGAAGCATCAGCTAGACAGGAGAAATAACGAAACAAAATATCATGTTCTACCAAGAAGATAGCACAAGTCTAACAAAAATCAGGAAAGCTGAATGAATAGAAGACGCAAAACTTGTAACTTGTATATATTTTAATAACCGTTTTCATTTTGATAGAATAAATCCTCAACGTTTTCCTGTTTTTGTTGGAGTTGACAGCACTCAGCTTCATCTCGGTAGCACGGCGGATCGAAAGAAAATGCATACGGTACAAGCATTGAACCACCTTACATGGCGGCTGCTGTGGGCCAAGAAAGTAGTTTAGAAAGAGGAAAAGGAAGCAATGTACAAAATACACGGAGGTGTGAGAGGCAAAGAAAAAAATACTAGAAAAGAAAATATTTATCTAAGAATTCATTCAATTGTACGAAAGGACTTGAAGCTTGCTTCCAGGCACGCACGTAACATGGGTACACATAGGTATTACACAATTACGCATTAATTTCCCATTCCCATCATGCATATAATATTGATACCCTTTCTCAACATCAAAACCAAGAAATAGTCCCCCACCTCTTTCCATTCTGAAGTTCCATACACATCGGAAGATTGGAAGAAAAACGACAACCCAAATGATTAAAATGCGGTAGGTATCCTCACAGAAAGACGTCATAATACACAGCCAGAAGGGGGCATTTTCTCGGTTTATTGGATTCCTTTGGATCATTGGCACAGTGAGAGGGACGATTCATCTATCTTATTATTATATTTTCTTATCTGTACAGCAACTATCTATATATATGTACCTACCTAAGCTCAGAGAAAAAAGCAGTAAACGACAAGTAGATTTTGTCACAGTGGTAGGTTCTTTAGAAATGATAAAGTGCACAATGTACAGTAGCACGCGATATTGTTCCTAAAAAATAAATGAAATGGGTTTCATTCTTCTTTTCCGCATACATTTTGTGCGTTATACCATCACAATGTTCCACTTGTCCGACTCCTTGCCTTTGAACATGCTAAACAGCAGAAAACAACCTTTTACGTTCCTTCAGTAATAAAAACAACTTTGCCTTCGTTAAGGAAGATGGAATGAAATGATAAAATAGCAACCGGTTGGCTTCCAGCCATGAGATAAGAAACATGATGCAGACAAATTACAGTCTCAACGTCAAGCGGTGGTAATAACAATAAGAAAGTAGTAGCTTCTTTTCCTCATCATCATCGCAGTGCGTCACAAATATACTCAAAACAATAACTGCTGGAGTTGGTGGTGGTGGCAAAGTTGTTGATAAAGTGGTAGTACAGGTTGAATGTGATGGAGATGAAACCTTGTGGAGCACGCCAAAAAGTTCATGATCCTAATATACTCATCGTGCCTTACACCTCAACTCTTTGAAATTATGCTTGGATAAAGTAGAATCAAAATTGGGAAAAGTTGTTAAGAAAATAGGTATATTGTGCCAAGGTGAAAATATTGTACCTATAAAAGTAAATTTATCCATCTGTATTTACTAACCTAAAAAGAAGAATTAATTGACTCAGCCCTCACAATGAAAGGTTAAATGAGCATACCAATAAGCCTACACGAGTTTGCGTGCCCTCGGGACAAACCGCATCACCGCATGAAATGCTACACAAAAAATCCTAACAACTTTCCTCCATGTCTTCGTTGATGTTTAAGCATTTCTTTTCTACCGTAGACAAACAGTAGTTGTACAAACAAACAGAGAGGTTTCACAACTTGCGTAACCTTTTAAACCAGCGTGCTTCTTGTGCTTCAAGGAAATGAGCTCATTATAAAAATTAATGTATCCCATTCATTTATTCTAAAATACCTGGAAAGATAAGGGGGAAAATATTAAATGCGTTTTTTTCTGCTCCACTAAGCAAATAGCTAAAATATATGTACACTGCAACTCTTACAGGCTCTATATATACCACAAAGGACACGCGCTGAAGCACATTTTTACAATCTACTTTTATTGAGTGAGTCCCTTTAGGTATACATATATACATAATAATAAGCTAACATTGTAAACATTCTTCTTCAAAGAAATTCAAGAAACTTGAATTTTTCTTTGAAAAATGTTTCTCTTTGAAGAGCTCCCTTGAGATCATGGTGGTAAAGAAGACTTTTTCCCTATCACCATTTCCACGCAAAAAATATAAAATTACATGTATTTGATGTGCACGGACTCATTATGATGACAAAGGAACAACAGGTGTCGTTAAAGGAAAACCATCAATCCGATTCACAAACACATCCAAACTTTGTTACCCATTCATTCCGATTTCGTTTGTAAAGATATGCCGTGAAAAAATGTTTTACATCAGTGCTTTTTTGCGCTATCAATGATTATTATGGGAATCTGTGTCAGTGGTCAGTAGAGAATAAACATTTGGTAGACGAGACCGAATGGTGCAAGTGAATAAAGCATTTTACTGCCAAAGGAAGACATTGATGGTAATAAATACAGAAAAGGCAAAGTGTATCAAAAAGTTTTGATGATTCTACTGCACTTCTTTCGCCTCTAAGGAATATTATATTATTAGTAATGCATGTATACTTCATATAAATACTCCCCAATAAAAAGTATATTACTAGTATACTTTAATAATAAGACAGAGTTCCAAGGTTCAGTTGTGAGCGGCAGACACTTTCTTATTTCTTTTTAAAAAAGTAAGTAATCCTGGTCCGAACACAGACAAAAGCGCACACATTATATACACAGACCATCATTTAGTTTTGCTTTTTTGCAGCAACAGCCTTTCGTGGTAAAACTACTGCTCAGAAGCTCATGTGAGGGCCACCCAAGATAATATACCACGTATGGCCCAAAAGGGCAATGAAAGTTGGATGGATTGGGTTTTGCCCTGACACATGGTGAAACTTTTTCCTTCTTCTTTTCTTCACAAGGGATGTACGAAATATATGGGTTGTTCCAGGAGATATGGGATATTGGATGTGATAGTAGAAGACTAAGAAACAAGTACATTACTTACAGCTTTCTCTACATTAAAGTAGATGCTTTGTGCTTAGAACACATTTAGCAAAATCATTCAATAGTGCTGTTGTGTAGATGTACTAGTAGCACTCATGCTGCCGTCGACTTTCAGGTGAACAAGCCTACCTACGTTATTGTTGTAGTGGAAGACAACTAGTTTACTAATAAGAAGAAGGGTAAAGTACTTATACTTTTACAAAACCAAGCCAAAGTGGATTGTTCTCTATAATAATAATAGGATGCGTTTACCAACATAAGTGAAAAAACCTGAAAATCTCGAGCTTCGCATTTTTAGTCTATATTCTGTAGTGCAGAGTACCTTTCTGAAAAAAAACTTGCCTGAGAGTACGTACTTTTGCCTCAACAGTGCAAGTAGTAAAGGCAGTTTTAGATACTAATAATGTGCATGAGGAAAGTGCTAAACTTTTTTAATCATTGTTAGTAGAGAGTCAAACAAACTCGTGTGGAAATACTTTTATTTTGCGCTCCTCTTTCAGCCTGTCCTCCTTTGTATATCGTAGTCCCCTTTTAGTTAAAATGTTTATTAAATATATAAGTATTTTAAACAAGAAACATATTTTGTAAAGATGGACTATGCATCCAATATATATAGGCACTTGCACCTTTTTAGTACATCGGATTTTAACTGCTTTAGCACGACTTCCTACCACTACTACTATTACTACTAACATACTACAAAACAAGTCCTTCACTGCCCAGTCCATTTTCTTCCAATTATTGCCAAAAAAGTTTTTAACTTTTACTCAACAATGAAAACTGTGTGTGCGAGCAAGGAAAGTTGTGAAGAAAAGAAGGGAAAGTATAAAATATGTACCAACCAGCAGTGTTGTAATAGGCATAAAACGAACGAGAAAAAACATATAATAGCTCCTTAAGGACATTACAGTTGCTGCAAACATGGATTAAGGATGAAGAAGTCTCTCCCCCTCTCTTCTTTCTCCATGTGTGTAATAGCTACTGGTGTAGTCGTGCAACAGGGTACATCCATCCACCATTCATTTATCTCTGAGTATTATCCGTGTACTCATGTATTATACCCGTGTTTATCAACATGTTCTTCTTGTAAGATAAAAAAAACTTTTACCCAAGAAAAAATACTAACTCAGTGAGTATAACACACGAGCGAGCTTGTTTCATATCGGCTGTTCCACTTAGAACTCCACGCCAAGCCCATCACGTAAATCGAGTTACGGATCGTAAAACAAGGAAATGTTAGGATTAAAGCTTTAGAGCAGGGGTGAGTGGATACAGGCAAACATACACACGTAGACAAGATGAAAATAATATAGTTAAAAGGAAGATATGGTAGATGTGTGGCCATGGCCAATTCACAAAAGTACTGTATAATTTTGAGTGCTATACACACTAGTAAGTAATAACGTTATAATGTAGTAAAACGGCGTTTTAAACTAATGAATGGGTCACAGGATTTATGGCAAGAGTGCAGTGCACGTTTCACTTTACAGTTTACCTTTGGTTTTTATTAACCTTATATACTTATTGCAAGCAAAACGATCATAGTGCCAATGGTAATTGATGAGCCGTAATACAAAAAATATAACCTACAAGTCAGTGGTATGCCATTTCTTATTCTTCTTAAACTGCGTTTTTTCTAGGTGGTATTCTCTTATTGGAAAATAGCACAGCTTGTCAAAACGAAGAAAATTAAAACATCTGGCGATCCTACACAACACTACTACCAACTATCTCTTTCTCTACATACTCGTTTGATGCGAATAACACAAGGGAAACATTTTCGAAATGAAAGTAGAAATTAGAGAGTCCAAGTAGATATTTATTTTTATCACTATTTGAACTAATGAGAAGAGGAACAAAAGCTTCTTTTAAATGGAAAATTCTTTAGTGATTTTTTGTGTGAACGTAATAAGTAGGAAACTGAATAATTAGAGACGAACAAGGTCCATGATTAAAAAAGTCTTGAAATTTCAGTATTTTAGAGAGGGAAAGTAAATAAGCGAGTAACTGGGAAAGTTGAAACTAAGAAGTGTCTAGCCGACCATGATTTCATAGGGACGGCGAATGGAAATTGTTTGTCTAGTCTGTATGTATGGTACTCGATCGAATTCTGCCAGGTAAAGAATACAGAAATTTTACTAGAATAAAATAACTCACTGTCTATACTTAATTCTCCCATAAGACCAAATTAATTTTGGTTCACAACCTGAGTTCATATGCATATATTAAAGTTAAATACATATCAGTCTATCTGACACTATGCTTACGTTTTTGTTTACAAAATACTTTTTCAAAGAAAATACTTTTCCTTGTATCGATTTCAGGGATACTTTGTCAAATACTTCATTTTATAAATTCTTTGAAGAATTCGCTTAAATTAAGGCCCGCATTTTTCACATTCGCTGCAAAATGGCTGATGATTTGCCGGTTCGAGATGTAATAAAAGGGAAAGTGTATGCGACGAAGTGAACCGTAATGTTTATCCATGCTTCCCTTTTTACCTATGATGCATATCAGCATACACTTATAATTCTTCTAATGCATATAATATTTTATTTTATAAAAACATGAAAGTATTTGAAAGCACACACATATTGGTATGCCAGATTTCTTATAAAAAGTTGGCTACCAGGGACTAAATTTTATATAAAATACGTTCTTGTCTTAGATTTTTCAAGTTAAATCAGAATCTTTATACATAAATATTTGACAATTTTCACCATAAGTGTAGTGCATTCCAAGATTCCTTTATATTATCTTTGTTCCGGTATACAGTTCCGAGCTGTTATTTTGGTGTATAACGCGAGGTAACAAGATGCAGTATAAAAGGAAGGAAAAGTTGATAACTTTCACCGCTCCACTTGCCATTTTGCTACATGATACATTTTGCGTGGCACACATACATATTTTGCGACATTACAAATTTCTTCCTGATACTCTAATGAATTGAAAAATAGCAGAACGTTGAACAAGCGGACCAACCAAATGGTTCAACTATCGGTAGTACAGAAAACGACATCCGTGTCGGCAGGGAACGGGTAAAATGCAAAATTTTCAGATCCCTACGGCAAATCAATGTAAAACTGCCGGCAGTAAACTGAAAGAAAATGGTGATCCTGCAAAAGGCAGCCAGGCAAAGCCATATTATTAGGGAAACCCCAACTTGCATTTTCAGAGGAAGGCCTATTGGATTTCCACGCTAAATACAGAAGGCCAGAGAAGAAACAGAAATGAGAGAGAGAGAGCGTTCAGTTCCATACGCTTCTGGGCTGGAATTCTAAACCAGATGTATATGTAAGCACTAGTAACGCAATGGCGGCGGCAGCAGCTAGCAGCAGTTCCCTTTTGCAAATAATAAATCTGGATTTAAACGAAAATATTCTGTTTTCCATACGTCTTTTTCAGAGAGTCAGCCAATACATAATAGAAACTAAATAGAATACTCAAGAGAAGAGCCAGCCAGTCAGTTGCGGTGCTGGTGTGTAACCAGTACTATATCACATCGCAATACAATGGATTTAACTCTCCCTCAGTTGTATCGTGTGTAACTGTCTCTTTTCCAACAGAAAGAAAAATTGAATGCGAAACAAAACGAAATGTATGCATGCAAATATATGATATTTTCTATAGTTTAGTTAACCATTTCTGGCTGCTGTGTATATATCCACTTCCAACACTCTAAATTTGTATTATCATTTCTATCCTTTTTCATCTAGATAGTGTGCATGAAAAGAAAAATATTATTACGTACGATATAGGAAATAATATAATATAGATATATATTCCTAGTAAGGATGAATTGAAATAAATCCATATCGTTCTTTCACTGAATATTTATCTACTTCTGTCCAAAAGTGTATTCCCACATGACCAAATGAAAGGTCTGCGGCAGTTAAAATGTCTGCTCAACTTTGCAAAAGAAATCCAAAATCTGACATGCACTTTTGCTATTATAAAGTAATATATATCCCATAGCTGTATATAACAAAAAATGCATGATTGTGTGCGTAGGCCATGCAGGCCAAATTGATACGTGGAAAACTAAAAAGTACCCTGAAAAAACTAGAAAAGTCTGTGTAACAACGAAATTGCACATGACTGATTAAAATATCGTTTTTGAGTTGCCAAAAAAACTGCAACGACTAAAAATGTGGTAAAAATGCTTTGCGTATCGGAAAAATTTAATGGTTTTCATAGCTGCACATATCTTGTCTTCGACTAGGGCTAAACGTATTTGCGAAATTGATTTAGTGTGGAAAGATATGCCACGCCACCGAAATGGAATTTCCAAACTAAAAAGTAGGATTATGTATATTATATTTATTTGTACAGTTTAGTGTAATCGAATACCATTGCAAAACAATCAACAGTAAAATCTATGATTCTATGATAATTTAAAATTGATTCAAAACAGCACAAAAAGGGAGCAGGAAAGCAAAGATTTTGGTTCAGTAAAAAGCTTTTTGGGTACTCGAGCGTTCTTTCAAAGTAGAGTTTATTCGTCAAGTTTTTTTCGAGTTTCGGGAAAAGCTAATAGTCAATTCGATTCGAAATAGCGGCATCAGAAAATTATATATCTAATAGATTACACAAGCGTCCATGATAGTCGAGAACCGTTACATAAAACATATAGTTGGCTAATAAAATCTATTCTAATGCAAATTTACAACGTATAGAAAAGGAAACTGAAATTCCAAGAATCACATATAATGAACTGCTATTGATCTACACATTTAGTATTTTTGTCAACTTCATCCTGCTCTATTCGCTAACTTGGGAGTTTGATCACGAGGAAAATTTTAATGATGTTATCCATTGAACGGACGATATCAACCTTCGTGACGTGACTCTTCTCGCGCATTATAACTTAGTAAAATATAAATGGCAATAAGTCCGTGATCATTCTTACATACTTTTTGCTTCTGGATTTAAAAGCCTTTATGTATGAAAAATATATATTCAAATTTTTACCATTTCCGATGGAATAAATCGAACATTATATTAAGTTCAGAATTGTTAAGAAATCCTTGAAGTAAAGAAAAACGGTACGTGTGAAACTGATTTTCCCGTTGGAAATTTCCGTTTCAGTCAGAATACATTCGACACACAATAAAGAGGGACATCCTCCCACACGGAAAATTGAAGAAAGCATCCCTAAATATATAAATGTACATTTCACCGTAACGTCTACAAAAATAGTGTCCTCTTTCTGGTTACAGTCGACCGGATACTTGACGTTTTCAATGAGCGAGGAGGTATGTTGATGACTAATGGGATAATACTCCCACCCTACAGCTGCATAAATTCATACAATTTGTCAGTTTAAATGTGCTGTGTGGTTGAACCAAACACCGTTACTGTTACATAATCATCATTGAAAAACCTCTCATAATATTGGTGCTAGTGCTGACAATTGCACACGCACATTTAGGATTCTGTCAAAGGCAGATAAAATGTAATCCCGATTCTTCCTGTAGGCCGGTTTGATTTTGCCTTTAGCCCCCATTTTTACTAAACCAGCGTTGTTAATATAGGCGTGGTGAAAGTAGTCCCGATGAAGAGAAAGGTGTGCTTTTGACAACCTAGATTGCCTGTTACGGAAAAGTAGATTTGGACCCTTGCTTAATATGTCATAAGTTTGAAATCTTTTTGCATTTACTCAAGCCAGTGAAGAATCCAAGACGTCAGCCGATTTCTATCAAACATCTAGCTGAGCTCATAATAATTACAGCCAGTTTGTTGGAAAATATGTTGCAAACTCCCACGCAAATGTGAATATTGACTACGATGCATAGGTATTTATATTTAAATAATATACAGAACGGGGCGCTAAGTTGAAAGCAACGATATTGTAAATTGGGTGGTTTGTAGGCGAAAATTCCAAACGGATGAGAAAGAAAAACACCACCAACCAACCAATTCATTAAACAAACAAACCTGCGCGAACACAGTACAGCATAAACTATTTATAGCTATGCCTGTGTAATGTATATACAGTAATTTTCTAATATCATTATAAACTACGCTACGAACGGCGAGTTAATAATCGATTGGAAAGATCTCTGCTTTTATTTGTCAAGATACTGTGCCTAGCATAATAATGTCCTCCTTGTCTTCTCTCCTGTCTACGTGGACGTGAGTCGAGTGTGGTAGCAAAACAAAATATTTTCAGGATGCACAAGGCTCTCTATAATACTCTCTACCACTACACAAGTTCAAAAAAATAGCTTGCCTGCATTTAAAAAAGTGAGGGTGAAACGTTGGTTTTTGACGATGATCATGGTCGTTGATTCTGTATAACTTTCCTTTTACCCTTCCATATTGTGTATGCACGTGTCTTCTTGGCAAAACAAACAAGCCAAGAGCCATCTGGAGTTTAAATGAACGTACGGAACAGTATGGTCTTTCATCGCATGCAAAATAGCAGTGTGCAAAATACTTAACCTAACTCTTACTATTCAAGCTCCTAACGCTTTTGACAATTTGTCCGCTTCGTGGATGATATAGTAAACTCTCCTTAAAAGAAAACCTCAGGGGAAGGATAAATTGTGTGATTTTAGGGAGGTTTTTCTTATATGGAGTTTGATTTAACATTGCGTAAATGGGGTTAGGGAAGAAAAATTTCGATGACTTTGAGGAGGTTTTTCTTATATCGAGTGTGCTTATTCGGAGAGTTTACTGTA